>PVKA01015548.1:0-49806 GCA_004027165.1 Ctenomys sociabilis | reverse complement strand
ATTGAATCTGTGATATAATTCAGCTACATAAATACCTGTAAATATAATATCATGTATGCACCTTGTACAATACCAAAACATTATGAAAACAGTTTGCAATGTATTATTTCATCGACTCTGTATGGTTATGGTGTTTTGAAACTGTCTGATTGACATTTGTATTTCAATAAAATAAAAATAAATGGAAAAAAAAATACAAATGCAGTTTTCTATTTGGGTAATGAGTAAAACTCAGAAACATTTTGAAGTACGTGACAGAAAAAGGGCATCCTCTGAGTTTCTTCATTGATGAGACATGATAGCTAACATTTACAACTCTAAGGAAGAGAGTCTTGTTTATAGTTCACAGCTTTTTAAAATTCCAGCTTATGGTTTGTTGGCTGAAAGGTAAGAACAGCATGATGAGGACCCTAGGAGAGTGAAAGCTCCCAGATCATGAGAGGTAGAAAGCAGAAAGCAAAGGGATGAATTGGGTAGGGAGCAATGACCTTCTGGGTCACACCCCAGTGGACTGGCTCCTGAGGCTTCACCTCCTGACAAGTCATTATATTGTTCCCATGGTCCAGTTACCTTCCAAGAACTTGAGTCATTTTGGGCCATTTCATTGTAAACCATAACATTCTGGCCCTTGAAGCTCATATACCTCTCATGTAAGAAGCATTATGTCTCTCCAAAATGAGTTATCAACTTTTTAATAGTTATTGCATTGCTAAAATTCCAAGATAAATTTCTTCTTTGGGACTGAAGACAAACTGTTAGTTGTGAGTCCCTGTAAAATCTCAAGAAGAAATTTAAATATTTTGAATAGACAGTGGCATAGGGAAAAACTTCCTGTTGTGAAAGGGAGAAATAAGTAGATACAAAACAATAAGACCAAAGCACAACCAAAACTCAGAAAGGTAAATATTTAATTCTGTGTTCTGTGTTTGTCATCAGGTTAGATGTGAGCTCCAAAGGGTTGAGTTGCTCTGCTCCTATGTCATGACAAATTGCAGCTCACAGAGCCTCTCTTTTTGACTGGATGTGATCATTGCCTGCTATTTTGTCAGGTGTTCCATGTTTCTAGCTTCTTCAATTTCTTGGGATCTCCACTGTACCTCAGCTTCACTTTCACACTTGCAGACGATGTACTCTCAGGGGCACACTTACTGGTCACTCAGGCCTTTTGTTGAGTGGAAACCTTCATGAATCCATAAGTTTTAGTAGCATGTAGTGGATGACAAGGTCTGCTCCCAGCTTGAGCAGTAGTCAGGTTCCCTAGGATCATGGCAGCAGAGGCCTTGAAGTACCTAGGACTGAACACTCTTTACCATATTCTAGAAGTCAAAGATTTTGGGTGATCTCTCTTGAGCATGACACCATGGTGTTTGCTTGTCAAAGCAACATCTCTCAAAAGAATTTATGTTTAGCCCTTTGAACCCTTGAGCCAATAAAGGGCATAAATTTGCTGATGCACCAGATCCCCTCAAAGTGTCTTATGTCCTAATGTAAATAATTTGTTTTTATTATTAATCTTTTTTTTTTTTTACCATGGTTTCTTTTACTTCAACTTTGCATGATATTCCTCCACCCCATATTCTCACTATAAATAAAGCAGAAAGCAGCTAGATTTATCCACGTCTGAACAGAGAGTTGCTTTGAAATTTTATATCCCTGATTAATTATCCTTGTAAATTTCTATCTCCCACAAAGTCTCAAAACATGTACAAAATATAGAATTTCTGCAGAGTATAATACACATGCCCATCAGTGTAGTTGCTAGTGGATTTCTTCTTCCCAGTTAGAACTTGAGCCTGGCTGTTGGTCTGTGCATTTCGGTCAACATTCTGATTTTCTGAGCTCTGACAGGTACCATCCATATCACTCAGTGCACTATTTCTCTAGGCAGGTTCTTAAAATCCTCACAAACTTTTCCCATGAAACAGTTCCAAGGTGTTCTAAATCAAATAAACATGTGCAGTCACAGAAGTCACCCCAATTCAGTACCAAAATCTGTCTTGCTCTCTTTCATCATTGCTGAGACACAAAACCTAATGCCCGTGACTTAAAGGAAGGAGAGCCTATGGTTTTTAGCACTTTCATTCCTTAGGCAGCAGAAGGGAGGCAATGGAAGTGCCTAAAAGGATAAAAGTGGCTCATGCCATCATGAGCAAGGAGCAGAGAGAAAAGGGAGAGGTTAAGGAGAGACAGAGAGAGATACCCTTCCAGGTCACATCAAATGCAGCTTAAAACAGGTCTGAACTCCTAACAGTAAGTCATGTAAAGGGCTACCATGATTCAATGACCTTAAAGGAGAAGAAATTTTGGGGACCATTTTGGATCTAAGCCATTACACCCATTTTTTAAGGATGGATTATTAATTACATTTGTAGTGAGAACAGAATAAAAAAGAAAAGAGCTATAATGAAAGTCACAAGCTTCTTAGAAAATAACTAAATAATCTTGAATGATATGTAATGAAAATATGGACATTAAAGACTGTTCTGCTAGGAACTCAGAGGAAAATGAAGGGCAGGAAACCAAAAGAAAGACTTTACAATGTGCTTAAAAACTTGGCCAAATTCTATTTATAGTTTAGAGTGTTTTAGATGTGAGTGACACAACTGGACCTTTTACTGAGGAAATTTTGAAGGTGCATTTCAACTACATTTGACTGTCTATGAAAATGTATGACAGAAAGACAGAGAGAGACAGAGGGCTTAAAGACTAATTATAATTCAAAACAATAGCAGAACTTAAAAGAACATTTGGACCATTTCTTTCAATTCCACTTGAAAGTTATGACAAATCAGCCAAGAAGAGAACAAGGAAGAGTACGAGCTACCCATGACCTGGTGATGATGTTTCAATCCAGGAGCTATTTTCCAACACAATGTTAGAAGGACTTCTCTCTACCACAGTTAATATGGAGATCATTTGATGTTTCAAAGGAGAGACAGATTTCAGGTGAACCTGGGTGGGCTCAGCAGTCGCTGACTCACATGACAACTTTCTCTTCCCACATTTTCACCATGTTCTTTGGCAGGTGAAGTCTTGTTTGGCTAAGATAGCGCATGGGCAATAGTGTTTTACCTTCAGAGAATGCAGACATCAAGTAGCAATGCATGCTGTGTTGTTCTGTTTGCCAGTGTCATCGGATGCATAGGACATGGCTATCTTCACTTGGACTACCAAGCTTGAAGTACTTGGGAACTGTGCATGCACACTCAAAGCCATGAATCTGCACAGCTTGTTCTTACTAAAGACTCCACTATAAGGCAGTGTTCAGTGAAGCCATGGTAGTGGAGCTCACAAGTGACTGACACAAAGGTAGGTGATACCAGTTCAGAGAGCAACAGGCACACTCAACTTCAACTGTGAGAGATGTGTCATGGGCTGGCCAGACCCAGGAAAGCCATGGATATAAGGCCACCTAAAACTAAGGTGTTATAACTGTTTATATATTTGGGGACACACCTGCTGCCTAGGACACCTATGACAGTGGGACCACAACCCAAGGGGACCTTATAGCCAGATTATCAAGTCAAATACTATTCTCTTGCTTTAAGGTTTCAGACTTACTCCCCCCACGTTATCATTTTGTTCTTTCCCAGGCCTTTTTACAATAGGATTTTTTGTCCTGTGCTTGTGTGGGCATATAACTTATTGGAGACAGACTTGAAGCTGGAGGAAAATTTGCTTCCTTGTGAGTCACACCTTCAGTATCATCTAATATATATTTAGATGGGAGTATGGAATTTAAACTTATGAGGTCCAATACTAGAAAAATATTTATAAATATAGGAATAGAATAAATGTATTTTGCACAACAAAAAAGATAGAATGTGATCATTCACTATTTATGTTCCACTGAGTTTATATGTTGTAATCCCCCAAAGTTATGGGATCCCCAGTGGTGGAACCTGATTATAGGTTGATGGAACCTTAATTACATTAAAATCAATGAGTTATAATTGATGGGTTTAGTGTACTTAGAAAACCAGACACAAAATTTTCCAGTGAATTGTTGTTAGACTTTTGGCATCCTAGATTGTGATAGGGATATTTATGTTGTTTTTAAACCACATTATCTATGATGGGTTGCTATAATAGGCTCAAAAGAATAAGATAATATTCCACTATTTACTTTAGGAAATTATTGAAAAAATAATGCAATAGGAGGCTATCTTGGTCCTTTTATTAATCTGTACTATGGATGTGATTAAATTAACTTGAAAAGGAGAGATCCAGAGTCTTGAGCTATTTTTACCTATTTAGAAGACATCTACTGGATCAAGTTTGGAGCAGACCAACAGGTTTTAATCTCCTACCTTCATGTATTAATTTATATTTGGTATTAATCAATTTGCATTAATCACAGTTATATATTGAGTGAGGTTTCATGGAACTCTAAACTTGCATTTCATAATATCTAATTTCATTTGCTAAATTGGTGATGAATTTCAC
The DNA here is from genome assembly GCA_004027165.1 of Ctenomys sociabilis. Classification (NCBI taxonomy): domain Eukaryota; kingdom Metazoa; phylum Chordata; class Mammalia; order Rodentia; family Ctenomyidae; genus Ctenomys; species Ctenomys sociabilis. The sequence continues at coordinate 45,360 of PVKA01015548.1, read as the reverse complement.
TAATATTTTATTTCTTTTACTGATAAGACATATTTTCTCCTACCCAACCAGATGTGACAATCAAACCAAAATGGGCAATGGCCTTGAGAAACAAACCCACAGGTGCTTGAGGGATCTACCACACAATTGGAGTGCAGTGTGCTTATGGCCTTTCATTTTTATGAGATTGACTTTGTTTGAGGGTTAAGTCTTTAAGATTGTGCCATGAAGAAGCTAAGTGAGTTACTAAACATAAAGGATTTCCCAGGGTGAAGAAGAAAGTTATCTTGAGCTGCCAATTCTTGCCTAGGAACTTTACAAACACACATTCTCTAATCTATTCTGGTTATGGTTATTAATAATATATCACTGACTTATCAGAAGTATATTAGCTCAGAAATTTTTATTGTTTCTTTCCCCATGTCTTATTTTAATGTCTCTCAGTTTAAAAGCAACCCTTTACTCTTGGATACTCACAATGAATGTGTATTTAACTAGATAAAAATAGTAACCTTTTAACTTGAAAATAATATCTCCTTTATTAAATTTCTTTTAGTTTTTGACCTCTTATTCCAGTATGCAGGCTGTTACATTATCGGACTTCAACTTTAAAAAGTTGACCTTTTGCCTTCATGTTTTTATTGCATCATGTAATGAAACAGAAATGAAGATAAACAAATGATTAAGAAAAAGGCACCCTTTAGGCAAAAATGTGCACATCACTGGAGAACGCACTCAGTTTTACCTGCATTCTTGTTGTATTTCTTGGGTCTATTCTGATAAACTTTGCAGTTGATACTTCTGTTTGTATGTCTTAAAATGCAAATATGTAAATGGTCACTCAGCAAACATTCAAAGAAGCCCTGAGGTATTTTTAATAAAGGCTAGTGATGGAATTCAAATTAATTAAAAGCAAATGTTCAGCAGAGTCCAAATCTATCTTAAGTTAGCTAGGGCAATCAAATTTAAAATGTTCTCTGTGTGGCTTACTTCTATAAGCTCTTCAATAGCTGTGAAACTAACATATTTGCCATTCTTTAACTATTAAAGCAAAATAAAAACAATGGGATAAAAATTACCCAACTGATACACTTCTGATAAGTCAGTAATTCAGTGAGAAGAAAAGTTTGTACTAATACTTTTTAGACAAGATATCATGTCTACATCTTTTTCTCTAAATAACTACTATGAAGTCAACAACATACAATGTATTAATTATTGTAACTGTACTACTAATGTGTTTTGAAACTGTTTCATTGCTATTTTATCTTTTTACTCAATAAAATAAACAAAAGAAAAAAGAATGAGACATGGGAAGAGGAGTGATCCAGATAGAGACACATTTGTACACAGAAAGAGATGCAGAGTACCCTAGAGTGTTGCTGAGACGTCAACAACAGTGTTAGTCCCTATTCATTCATTTACTCATTCATTCTACATGCAGCGAGCACTTACTACGCACGATGCACCATGTGAGGTGCGATAATTCACTGACGTCCAGACAAGAGTTCTTACCTTTAAATAACTTGTATTTGACAATAAACAGTAAGAGGTAATGAACGTAATAAATAAGAACACTGCCAGTAAGTAAGATGATTACAAATGCTATAAGAAGAATAAAGTATGAAGAGGCAAGAGGGAGTGGGATAGAGAGTGAACTGTGCATCGGTGTCATGCGTATTAAGAGTTTTGAGCATGTAGTGAGGCCGGTGAAGTACAGTCAAGAACCACATGAGTGGCACTAAGGAAGAGAAATGGCCATAGTGGTGAAAGAAGGTGTGCTTCGTAGAAATAAGGACACAACAGAGATAGCACCAGTGGGCTTCAGGGATCATGGAGTAAAGCCAGAGAGAAATTAGAAGAGTGAGTTCCAGGTTTTGTAAGTCCTTGTGAACTGTAGAACTCACTTTATTTATTCTTATTTTTTTATTATTATTTTTATTGAAGAACAAATAGTAATGAGACAGTTTCAAGACATATTAACAGGACAGATTCAACAAATTAATACATTGTAAAATGTTTTCGTAATGTTTCAGTGTCGTACAAGATGCATGCATGATATTATACCTACAGGCATTATGATAGCAAATGTCTCTAATTAGTGAATGAAGAGAATGCAGCTATATACCTATCTTATTTCTCTACAGCTGATTTGTATCACAGATTCAATAATTAATACTTTCTACATTGTTATCTCCCTAATGTTTGTCCATAGTACTAGAAGCCAACATAATATCTTGTCCAACCACTATTAGTGCAAATCTTGCTTCTCATAGAATTATGCAAAAGCACGGCATATTTATCCTAACTGTACTGTTTATACACACACATCATGATTCTTCCTTTGTATATCCCCCTTCTTTGTCTAGACCTGTCATAGATGAGTACTCCATAGTCATTAAACCAATTTAGAGCCACTCTATATTTAAGAGGCTGTTGTACAGCTTTGAGCAAGAAGGGTTTAGTCTCATGCTTCACTCTGGCCATCGGGTTGAGAATGAACAGAAAGGTACCAAAGGCTGAAGTGAGGGACAGGTAGTGAAGCTGGTATGAGACTGGGACCAGAAATGTCAGCAGGTAGTACCAGAGTGTTGCCACTGAGGAGAAAGGCGACAGTGGGGGCCACTTAAGGGAGAGCTACACTGTGGATTAAAGGAGAAAGAGAGGTTGAAAACTCTGAAGGAGGGGCAGATTCAGTCATGACCATGGAGAATTTTCTTTCTCTCTCTCTCTCTTTTTTTTTAAATTGAAGTGTCCCAGAATATCAGTATCAGTACATTTCATGTATGTTTGAAAGGATCTTTGAGAAAAGAGAATTTTAGCTGGTTTATCCACTCTGTTTAGCTTGCAAGTCATATCTCCATGTTTAAGAAGTTGAGTGATAATATGCAATATTGTCCATAAATACTTAACAGAAATATAATTTACTTTTGTTGGTTCTAGGCAGGGTGATTGGCTGATGATAAATAAAAGAGATTGGTCTTGTCATTTTCAAAGCTGTATTTAACAGTATGACAATAATTCACAGCATAAATAATTACCGTAGCAGCAGAGTTGGGTAATGAACAGCAAACACAACATGAGTGAGATGAAGCGCGATCACATTTATGCTGATTTATTTTTTTTTAAAGCTCAAATTCTCCATGTTGCCATGATTTGAATTTTATTTCCTAAGACCTACTATTCATTTTAAAGCAGTCAAGAATATTTTCTAGAATATAAACTCAAATGAAGCAATTGTGTTAAATATAACTTGGAAAATTTATCAGAATTATTAAGAATGTGAAATAAAATGAATAAATGCAACTTAAATACCCATAAAATGGTGATATTCTTTTCAGTTATTTACACAATTAGTCATTCTTATTTTACATCCACGTATGTTCATAAGTGAAAATAATTTATACAAAGTGAATTTTTAAAAGTAAAGATTCTTTTAGTCTTTTTTTAATCACCTTGGGATTATTTGATCAAACAAATCAAATACATATGTGAGGTGCAAATATGAAGTTTTGAATTTTGTGATACTAATAAATTATCTTAGAGATATTTGCTTCATTTCAATTATTTCAAATACTAAAAATTCTTGGAGTAGAAAAATATACTTACATATCACCATTAACTACAGTCATGTGTAGTTGTACCTAATTGGAAGAATAATGATTGTAAGGCTAAACTAGTGATAATGGCAATTTCACAGGCTATGTCCTTCCAAGTGTCTGTTTTCATGTGGGCCATCTTGTGAAAGACAACACTTGTGTGTTTATCCAAGGAGAAATCCTTGACATAAATTTTAAAATAGGGCTGTGAGTATAATCTGGATTTGATAATATGATCACAGATTGCCCATACTGAGGGATAGGTAGTTTGTGATTAGTTTATAGCCCCTCCTGAAAATCTAGAAGATACATATTAGTAAATGATCTCATCATTCAACTTAAATAAATATATTTGATTTAAAAACAGTACATGATTGAGGATAGCATAATAAAATGTTACATATTAATGATGATTTGATAAATGGCATTCAATTTTTCTACTATACATACTCAGATTCACATTTTCATATAGATCGTCTTCCTCTTCTACTCCTCAGAACTACCTACACTTAATAATCATTAAAACCTCATTTGTTATGTACTTATTTCCTTTTATAAGGAGGAAGTTGAAGCTGGAGGAGAGATTATTTATCCCAGATTATACAAAGTGACAGTGTGTAACCAATATTTTCCCCTCGCTGTATTAAGTGCAATCTCCAGTCAAACTGTCTGTATTACAGTTCTTGCTCTCTGCTCCCTGGGACATGCAGCAAGTAATTTAACATCTCTGAGATTGAGTTTCCTTATCTGAACCAGTAAATAATTATACAGTACTTATCTCTCAAAGTTGCTTGGAGGAATGAGATAAAGTATGTAAAACACTTGGCATTTGCCTGACAATTAGGAAATGCCCAACAGAATTTAATTTTTTCTTCATAAGTTCATGTTTCTCATCTTTCATAGTTCCTGCAGGATCCCTAGGCCTAAGAATCATAATCAAGGATTTTAGTAATTCCTGGAGGAAGAATCACAGGATAACTTCATAGAAGTTCATGACTAAGTTTAGCCTTGCTGTGGGGAAAGCAGAAATACTAACCAAGTATTTCAAAGTTTTCTCTGAATTTCTAAAGCTATTGATATTACCATAAAGTACTGTATCTTCATGGACATCCAGAGGTGGTAATTTACTTCTTTACCTTCACTGACATAATTTATTTGCAATAAATAGAATTTGTCTTAGGATCAATCTTGCCTTAAACAACTTTTTCAAAGTAAAATGTTTTAATTTTAATTAAAATATATCTGAGAAACTTATAGGGCAGCAAAGTTCTAAGGATTTAGACTTTCAGTATAAATTATATTTTGAAATATTTTCAATTAGAAAGGTTTCAAGCTTGACAAAATTTAATGTTTAAAATGCATGCAATAAAATAAAACCCATAATTGTAAATTGAACACATTTTATTTACAGATTAAATATCAGCCTAAACATAATATGTATATAGGTTTTTAAACAGTACATTTCAGTTTAGAAGTAATTCAAATTATACAGTTGATATTTTTATCTTATTAAACATGTAGGTTTTCTGGAGATTAAGAAAATCATAGAAAATAGCAAAATGTCTAAAAAATTAAATAAGACAATTACCCTTGATTATAAACTAGCCTGAAATCATAAATTTTTTCTATGAATTACAAAAAAATTGTAAGATTATGGGTTTTACATAAATAAACTGGAATGATTAAATCATTAGCTATTATTTTACATATGCATGAAGGGTGATTTGAATTGTAGAATAATAGGAAAAAGTATAAATATGAACAAAATAGGCTGTTACTCGCTGTCAGTATTCGTTGCGTACAAGGAGGTTACCCAGCTACTGACCACAAATGCATGGTAATAACATAAATGGCGAGTAATCTCTACATGGTCTCACCAGAAGGACAGACTTGCTTCACAGAAATCCCAGCAGGCTCCAAGGAGCAAAAGGAAACTTCTAATGCTCTTAAGGCCAGGCTCAGAATTGCCCCACATCACAGAAACTGCTATGTTCTATGGTCAGGAGTAGTTATAGACCTAACTGTATCCAAATGGGGAAAATGGTTTCTGTTAAGGCTATAGGGGAATGTAAAAAGTATTATGCTGTAGTTAGTTCACTATGTTATTCTCTAGTCTTGAAAAAATCTGTATCTATGTTCGATCTGATACTTCAAGTACATTTTACTGATTTTGTTCCGTTGTACAAGAATGAGATTGAGATTTCCTCCCTAAAACAGAAGGCTAGCATTGCATTATGAATATACCTTAATTATATTCTGACTTTTCCTTATTAATATTAAAATTTATTCATTTATCAGTCATCTTCTGTTTTGTATCCTATTGTAAAGTTTTAGATTAAGGAATTAATCAATGGCTCAGTATTCTTTCATTGTCAGTAGGAGAAGGGGTAACTAACTCACTAGAGTTAACCTTACTAAATTTATATATGTTATGATAGTTTTCTATTGCAAGATAAAGAAAACTCCCACTCCAGCCCCCTGTAAATTTAAGAATAGCTTTAGCTCATTCAGTAAAATCCCTGCAGTGAGGTTTGAGTAACCTGTGTGAACTTGTGACTTAGGTTCTTTTTCTTCCTACTCTTCTACCAGCCGACATACTGTCACATTAGTTGTACTCATGGAATTCTTGTGTTGGGAACCAAAATAATAATAAATACTAATGGTTAAGTATATAACTATTGAAGTGTGAATCCTATGTGCTTGCTTTACACAACTTGTACCTGGAAGTCTTCGGAGAAGTGAAAATCAAGTGTGAAACACATGTTCTACAGCTGAGAGCAGGGTCTATGGGCTATTGGGTGACTCAGAAATGCAGCCAAGGCTTGAACTGAGGAAATGAGGGCTCAGTCATTGTCAGCCCTCAGCTGCGATGCATAGACTAACAAAGCTCATCACAGTCAGAAATTTAAGATTTTCTTTCATTAAAGATGATTTGAGTCATAGAGCCCCATAAACCAAAGAAATAGACCACACCAGAGTGAAAAAGCTTTTGCTCAGCAAAAGAAACAGCCAGTAGAGTTAAAAAAGAGCTTTCAGAATTCTTCAGAGAGGACTAAAGCCTAGAATACATAAGGAACAAAAAGAATTACACCATCAAAGAAAAGAGCAGATCACAAAATGTGCAGATGAAATCAACAGATGCTTGTCAAAGAACAAGCAGAAATAGCCAGCAAATACATGAAGAAATGCTTCAGATGCTTAGATACTAGACAAATGCAAACTAAAATAGCATTGAGATTGTACCTGACCTTACAAAGAATGCTATCATCAACAAATGTAATAATAAAATTTCTGGCAAGGGTGAGAGAAAAATGAAACATTTTACTTGTTGGTTATAATGTAGACAAGTACAACCAATATGGAAATCAATAGAGATTCCTTAAAAAAAAAAAAAAAACTAAATGAATTTGATTTGATTTTGTTTCCAGGTTTCTTCTCCAAAGAGTTAAAGACATCACATTACAGAGATACTTGTGTACCCATATTTCTAGCAGCACAACTCATGAAAGCTAGTAAGGTTTAGGGTCAACTGTGCTATGCTGGGAGCCAAAATAATAATAGATACTAATGGCTAAGTAAATAACTATTAAACTGTAAGACCTATGTGATTGGTTTTCACAACTACAAATGTACCTAGAAGTCTTCAGAGAAATAAAAATTAAGTGAGAAAACAGATGTTCTGCCGGCTGAGAGACAGATTGAAGGGTTATTTGGTGGCGTAATTCTTTTTGTTCTTTATGTATTCTCAACATGAGTGCTCTTTGGGGAATTCTATAAGTTATCTTTTAACTCTATTGGCTGTAGTTTTTGCTGTGCAAAGGCTTTTCCCTTAGATATGGTCTGTTACTTTGGTTTATGGGACTGTTTAAGATTAACCCCTCCCTCAGGTTTCTGTGAACACTTTGCCTTTCTCTTTTTTAAAAGGATGCACTTGAGTAAATTCTTCAGAACAAGCAGACACTTGTGTCTCTCCTGGGTCAGCCACCTCCAAATTGTGTTACTCTAAACAAATTCATTATGATCTCAGAGTTGTTTATTTCTCATTTAGAAAATGTGGAAAGCACATCATTACAATTACTATGAATTATGAAATCAGACAAAATATGTGATTATTTATATCCATGTTGGATCAAAAACATTTTGTTGCAATTTCTCTGCACACTTTGCTGAAGTTAGGTACCAGTGATCATACTGAATTAAAAAAAAATTTGCCTGTTTAATGAATTTGGGTAGCCAAAGCTGGCTCATGAATGCAGCTTCAGATACACTCAGAACTTTCCTACTTACTTTATACAGATTAACATAGAACTGTGTCAAATAATGCCAGAATTCTTCTTGAGTATTTTAAATGAAATTAATGTCACATGTTTCTTCTCCCCAAATCCTTGGGAGTAGAGTCAATTTGATTAGGGGCTGCCTTATGAATGCTGTCTCTATTAGTCAGGAAGGTATTAAGGATCTGCATTTCAATTCTAAAGTCAACTGAAGGAGATGTTTTAAAGTGTTCTTTGTTTTCAGGTGTCTGGAGATTTCTGTCCACAGAGAAATTGACACAACTTTGTACTTATCAATTCCATCTTGAAGAAGCACTTTTCCAGCTTTCCGAAGTTTGCATAATTTAAATCCCTGGCTCCTCTTCCAGAACAGCAGTGCGGAAAGGACCACATGGGTTTTAATGCAGCATCTTTAATGGTGACCTCAGGGTCTTGAAAAGTGATAGATCTCATAATTATATGGCCAAAATTATCCAGGACAGTGAAGGACTGAAATAGTTCCTCTTTCTTGATTCATTTTCAAAGAAACCAGTTTCTTTTTTTCAAGAAGAAAGGAATATTTATGTCCAAAGCTAAATTTTATACAGTACCTTATTTTTAAAAAGTCAGCCACCATTTATCTCTTAGACAAAGATATTAATTACCATTCTGCATTTTCTTCAGGGACATTCTTTAATCAAGGCCTTCTGTGACCTTGATTGTGAAGTCAGGATTTCCATCCCCATTAGAAAACAAATTTGCTGTCATTAGCAAAGGCACTGATGCCTCTAGTGGACATTTACATAAAAGCCAAGAGTCCTAAAGCTATCTGGAGCTGTGCCTTTTGTTCATGTAGCCAAACTAGGTGAGATACACAAGGCCATGTTTTCTATGACAGTTCAGAGCGGGGAAAACCCTGTCAGTAGTTTTACTTAGAAAGATTATTAGTCATATTAGTCATAGTTTCTTTTTTTGTGTATTTGGTACAGGGTCTCATTATGCAGTTTAGACTCATAGTGAACCTCTGTTTTCAGCCTCCCCTGTGCTGGGATTACAAACTCGTGCCGTCATTCCTGGGCCAGGGCCAGCTTGGCATGTGGCGTGGGGGATCACACCCAGGCCCTGCACTTGCCTGAGCAGGTGCTTAGTATGTTAAGTTATCTTACCTGCCCTTTATAGTTTTGACATATCATCTGCCTTCCCTGTTTCCAAAAGTGTATTGCAAAACAGAATTATCCTCTAATACTCAATATATAATTAAAAGAACATTTCAAAGTGAGCTTCTGAGTAGTTCTAGTACTTTTCCAGATATCAGCACTCTTTCATTGTGAAGTGGGACTGCTTAGCACTTACCAGAACCTATTATAAAATACGGAAGAAAGACTAGTGATTTTGGAGATTTTGATGTAATTGGGCAAAGCATTTATTTCTATTTTCCTTCTCTTCCAAAATTTTTGTTATAGGACTATTACGGAACGACCCTGTTCAGAGTTCCTGGTTTTACCCTCCTCATGAGGATTAGGCGGGAGATGGCCACAAGTGATAGTAGTACAGAGCATGTAGATTAGACATAGACCCCCTACCCGAGAAGTTTAAGATCAGGCCAAGGAGCGCAGAGGGTCACCATCCACACTAAGGAGCTGGGTAGGTCATGAATAGCACTCAGTAGGGTTGGGTCTGAAAGGTCTGGTATTTTTATCCATCAGTCTGCTTGAACCTCAGCACAGTTGCCTTTAGGCAGCACTGAACTCAGTGATATCTAACCAATGCAGACAGGAATACAACTCAGCTTGGAAAGTTTTCACAGCCTCAAGTGTATGACAGAGAGGCAATGGCATGGTGCAGAAGAGGGGCTCAAAAACCCAGAGGCCATGAGCCTAGGCTGAGGAGGAGATGAGCTGGGGAAGATGGGACATGGAAATGGGTACTACTGAAGAACCTGTAGCGCTAAGGCAGAGATGATCGTCCAGTTGTGCCTATTGCGAAAGGCAATCCTGGAGCCAGCGTTAACATAGCAAAGGCAAGTGTGGAAACAATGTAGTCTTAGCAGAGACTCACTGTCCTCCCTCCTTTCTGAAGGGCACTAGGCATGCTGCACCCAGAAAGAAAACACATGTTCAGAAACATGCAAGGGTGGTTTTAGATTCAGTTCTTAAGGGGTTTTCCCCCTCTTATTATCGGTTGTATAGCTTTTCTTTCCTTTCCCCTCCTATTTTTCTTTTCTCTTTTTTTGCTAATGTGCTAGGAGACAAGAATATGTATATCCTTTAAGACATAGATACACAGAAGGACAGAATGTCAATTGCAAAAGAAATAACATCAAATATCAGCAAATTAGATTACATCTAAAACCAGAGTGGTGAGGACTGGGCATGGTGACTCACACCTGTTACTTGGAAGGCTGAAGAAGGAGGATTGCTGTGAGTTTGAGGCCAATCTGGACTACAGAGTGAGTCAGTGCCAGCTGGACTGCATAGTGAAACCCTATATCAAAAGACAGAAAGGAGAAGAAGAAGAAGAAGAAGAAGAAGAAGAAGAAGAAGAAGAAGAAGAAGAAGAAGAAGAAGAAGAAGAAGAAGAAGAAGAAGAAGAAGAAGAATGTAATGAGACAACCTACAAAATGAGAAAAACCTTACCTAGCTACTTCTTAGACATAGGACTAATATCTAGAACATGCAAAGAAATCAAGAGAATCAGAATCCCCTCAAAGAAAAGATCCTGTAAATAAATGTGCAATTGAAATGAGTAGATACATCTAAGAATTACAAATAGCCATTAAATATATAAAAAGGTGCTCAGCACTTCTGACCATTACAGAAATGCAAATTCAAATATCAATGATGTTCATGCTTACCTCAGAAACAATGACTATCATTGAGAAATCCAGTAATAAAGGCTATTGATAAGGTTAAGGAGGGAAAAGCTCTCCTTCTAAATTGTCAGATTTCAAACCATGGAAATCAGTACGGGAGTTAAGCTGAAACTACAGCTTCCATTTGACTGAGGTGTTCTCAGTATCTGCCCAAAAGTTTTAAAGATATATGTCAGAACACAGGAACCAGGCTTCTATTCCCGGCCTGCCATGCTGGTTCCATGCCTGGGCCACCGTGAGACAGTGACTGAGACTGGGTATGGTGGCATGCAACTGTAATCCCAGCACTTGGGAGGCTGCAAACAGGAAGATCACTATGAGTCCAGTATGTGTAGTAAGACCCCATAGACCCTGTAGACCTGTACTAAATACAAAGAAAAAAGATATGTGGCAGAGATGCACGCATATCTATGTTTATAGCAGCACAGGATTTATAGCTGAATCTTGGAAGAGGTCAATATGCCTATCGGCAAATGAATAAATAAAACTTGTGTTGTTTATACACAATGGAGCACTATTCTGGTGCAAGGAATAAACTTGAGCTTTTTATGGGGAAATGGATGTACACTGAGGCCATGATATTAAGTGAAATAAATCAAACATGCAAGGTAAATATCAAGTGAATATCATAAGGTTTCTCTTATCTGTGAAATTTTATAAATAAATGAAAGGCCTAAATAATAGACAGATCATAAGAAACAGAAAAATAGATCTTTTTCAAGTGAGAAGGGGACTAAGATAGTAGAAGGTGGAGGGAGGGAAGGAGAGGAAAAGGGGTATTAAAAAAAGGTAAGATTAGTTATGTACATGAACCAATTTTCCACAGTTAATTTAATCATTATGCACCATAACTTAAAACAATAAAATATGTAAGAAAACATTTTGAAATAGCTAAATAATTTTGAGAATATCCCACCATGAATAACACCTTTTGTTTTGTTATCCAACTAGTAACTCTGAACAGTACTCCACATCAAAATCCGTGCAGCCAGGAGGCTGAGGAAGAAGGACTGTTGTCAGTTTAAGACCATCCTGGGTTACAAAGTAAGCTCCAGGCCAGCCTGAATTGCACAGCGAGCCCCTGATTCTGAAAAAACAAAAAAACAAAACAAAACAAACCAAAAAAAAAAAAAACTGAATAAAACCTAAGACAATCTCATTTTCTCATTTTCATCCAAACAATTAAAACATTTTTCTTTAACTTTCTGGTTTCATGGATGACACTAGAATGACTCCATCACTTTTGCATCCAAATGAATATGTGTATCAATAAACATCATTCATATTTTTTTAAATTGTATCTTCTGCTATTCATTGGAGTATATATAAAAAGACTATTGGCATCTCCATGATGTCTGGCTGGTAATATGAAGAGAATTAATGAAGATATCGTGACTAAAATGACTACAGCTCTGCCAGTTCCAAAGAGCTATACTATAGATAGAGAGATAAAATAAAAATGCAAATTATACTGGGTGTGTTTTTATGATTTTATTTTAAAGAGGAAAAAGATAAACAATGAAGCAGTTTAGGTGGGTGTTTACAATGGTTGATATATCATAGGTAGTCAGTGCACAGGATATATGCACGGTATCTTGTCTAAAAAATAGCAGCACAGTGCATTCTTTTTAAGGAGCTAAGAGAAGCTATCAGTGAAAGTATCAACTATCTTGTGCCATTTTTAAAAGGAATTTTCACAAAACTAGAAGAAAACCTCCTTCCTCTGTGATACAGCAGGCTGACTTCAGAGCCTCTTACAAGTATAGGAGAGTGTTTTGAAAATGTGATATGGCTATGGGGCTTACAGTTAAGGTGCTGCTAGGAAGTGAGGCCAGGATGGAGAAGACCGGCCTGGGTGGGTGGGGTCGGGGGGCCAGTATCTTCCCCAGTCTCCTCCTATGTTCTTGCTTCGCTCCTTGGCCATGTGGCCTTGTGCATGTGTCTGGCTATGGGGATCCTCTACCGTTTGTCCTGCCATGGAGCTAGCTCCCTATAGGACTGAAACTCTACAAATTATGACTGAAATCAGTCTTTCTCCTCTAAATTTTGGATGCCAAGCATTTTGTCCCAGCAAATAGGAAAGTGACTAAGACCTACAATTATTTCCTGGTGTTTTTCGGAAAAATTGCCCAGTGATATTGCATGGAGTAGGAACTTTTCAATTTGGTTCAGTTATTTAATGCATAATGTTTCTTATTTTCATTCCTCTTCAACATTTCATTGTACTATAAGTCTTAGATTTTCTAATTATACTGTCAACAAGCATTCTGCTTTTTGTTTTAAGCTACTATATATTTTCCACAATGAATTTATTTACCCAGGAAAAATTGATTGTTGTTTTAACATTATATCTCTCCAAATAGTTGGATTGGAATAGAAAAATATATTCCTTCTGATAATCTAGCCAAAGGCATACCATCAGGACTTCTGAATTTTCCCTTAATTGTATTTCTGCCAAGTAGCTATTTTCAAACTACGTGGTGAAATTCTCTATTGTTTTTGAGAATTCCTTTATTTCTTTTAATGAGTGACTTAACAATTGTTTAATTGGTAGCCAGATCTATTTAATAAGGTGTACAAATAAGGTTTACCTAAGAATCATACTTAGGGATAAAAAGAAAGGATAGGAATGCCCGGCTTAGATGCGGTGCATATCTCAGCTACAGGAGACTGGGTTTTGTGATGTGAAAGAAGCATTTGGAATTTAAAACATGTACCCTAGCATCTTACTTCCAAAATCAACAAAATGAATATTTCTCTGGTAAATGTGAGTAAATGACGCAACAGGCTGCCTCAGCACTGCTCTCCTGCTACTTTTCAGAGTTGAAGCACAAAATGTGTTCTTGATATTAAGAGAACTGGCAAAGGTGCTGAAATCTTATGTCTTCTTCTTCAGGCAGTTCCCCGTTGCTGAAAAGATTTGTCGGCCCGAGATAGCCTACTATTGTGAGGACTGTCCATGTGCCATGACTGGTCACTAAATCTTGACAAGGGCTTTTTTCCAGGCTTTTCTCCGGGCGATCCTGGAGTAGAACTACCTGATGATCAGTTCAGGCCTGATCCTGACCACACAGCAGCCTGATTATTTTCTTCCCCACTACTGCTCTTCTCCTGGCTCACGCTGGTGTGAATTCAGAGACCACATCCTCCCAGCACGCACATCTAGTGTCTCACGCAAAGTCTGTGACTTTACTCAAATGTAAAGACAACTGTTTCTTGATACGAAAATCTTTTTGTGCACCTCTTAGGGCAGCTTATATTGGATAAACAACAATATCCAGATTTAGTCTAATGCCCAAATAATTATGATCAAGTTGACCACTTTTAGAAATTAAGGTAGGAATTAAAACATGAGGTGAAGTTTCACTGTTACGCTTATTGGACCATAACGAGAGATAATTACACCAAAATTGGAAAACAGATTAATGGTGTGATCTCAGAGAACTGTGCAATAATATTTTGTTCTTTAAATTGTATGATGTTCTTTAGTGTGTTAAAAAGGAAGTTAAATTTGAAGTCAAGATAGGGAAAAAAGGCATTATCGAAGATAAACTCTCAACATAAAAAAGAAGGGTCTCTAAAGGCAAATACTATGTTCTACCCATTTTTGAATGAACAGCACAGCCATGGCTATTATATGATAGGAGCTAAATCAGAATCAAACATTCCCTCTTTTCTCAGTGTTATCTTGGCCTTGTCTAATTTTCTATTCTTGTTGCTTTGTGTTTGGGGAAAAACACTCTTGATTAAACAACATACTATTTCCTGCTACACCTGCTTGGCTGTAGACACTTAGATAAATAAAGGACTTTTAGATTTGGGCCTTCATTCTGGCAAAGGGAACTCCCTTGAGAATGAGCAGTTGCCACACTGGATGGTCACCTTCTTCTTGAGGTGCACATGCCCTAGGTGTGGGGTTCAGAGCTTATTTGCTAACTTGTGCTGCTTTTCAGATTCACAAACACAAATGGGAACAACCTCCATTCCAATTATACCCAATTAAATTTCCCATTTGATGAAGTACAATTTGTATAATAAATAGACTTTGTAAATTAGAGCAAAATAGGTAGTTAATCATTAAAAATCAGATGTAATAATGAAGTCACCTATTTGAAGGAAATTATCTCAGGGTGAAACGAACTGATATTTCAAGTTTCAAAAAGCCAATTATAAGCTCTAAAAAACAGCTTAATGAATGTAGCATTCCTTCTGGATTGGGCATATTTTTATAGAAAAAAAAGCCCTGGGACTGGAAATATTTTAAAGTGATACTTTAATTTTAGATCACGATAGACATCAGTATGCTTTATGCAGCATATGTACAAGGGTAACTCTACTTCAAAGCAGAAAAATCCAAGTCTAATTTGCACTTGAGAGGAGGCACATGAAGGACTTCAGTCAATATAAAGGAGTTCATTGTATTTCTGTGCAAAGTATTTGATACACTCCTTTGGTAGTTTAGTCACATAGTTAATTTGCATGAAGAGTTTTTCTGAAATGTCAGAAGTGAGATATGACAATAAGTATTCTCTTTGATTAACATGTTCAAAATTTTGCCTGACCTTAAATGAAGATATGGAATAATAACTCACTTCAAAAATGGGAATTTGGTCTTTATAAATTGAAACAAAAAACTCATGCTGACAATTAGGATCAGAGTGCTTTGCTTTGAACACATAGAAACAGTGTCAAAGTATATATTTTTCCATCTTTCAGAGATTTTCTTACACTGCCAGTATTAAGGTACATTATTCAGAGCAGACTGTAAGCTTATTAAAAATGTCTTTGCAGTTTTGTGAACTAATGAGCTATACTCTCTATGTAACATGCAGCACAGAGACAATATTATTATAATGCTAATAACTGAAATGATATTGTTTATTGTGTAGAAAATTGTTATATAAAGAAGCTTTCCTTTAACTGTGAATGAAGCAGTACAAGGCTGGCAAATACATACATATTTGTGTTGCTTTGTGTGCAGATGTGTATGTAAGCACATGTGCGTAATCACACAGTAATTATAGAAAATATCAATGATGTTTAGCAAAATGGGAAGCTATTGTGTTGGAAAACTTTGCTCATATTCTGTATTTAATAAGAATTCCTAATATTGCCATGGTATTGAGCATTATGGATTCAGATATTGTAGAAATACTGTCCATTGTTTTTGAAATATTTTTGAGTATATTTTAATATTTCTATATCCAGAAATAGCAAATGAATATATAGATACATAGATTTATTTAATAAGACTTTAAATTTTCTGAATCATTGCACATAGACATTTTAATCCATTAGAGTTCTAGTTCCACCCTTTGATTGGAAGTCCTGCTGATTCATGTATTTTCCATGCCAGTGAATTTCAAGGAATAACAACTCGCTATTTAGTTATTTTCTAGTCATTAAAACCACTCTTTCTTGTAACTCTATGCTTTCCTGTTGATTTCTATAAAATACAAAATATCTACTTAGCTACTGGCTATTCAGTTGAGTGGCTCAGGAGGCCAGTTGGGAGGAAGATATTATCTTCAACAAAGGTCTCTCTATCGATTGGTCATAGAGCAGAGCCACCCCAATCGCTTCTTCTTTACTTCTTTTCCACCTTCTTCCTCCCTCAAGTGTATCCAATTGTATAGGAGAATAAAGTGACATTGCAATTTGAGTACAATTGTCCTAAAGTTACTTCTAATGAAATAAAGAATCACTGAATCTAATTAATCTATCATTAAGAACACTGGAGGGATTCAAGAATATATGTAATTCTTAATTGGGGCAGAAGATAGAGTTAAGTGAGTAACACTGTATCATGCAACTTTTATAGTTATTATTTTATAATAAATAGAAGCAGGACAATTTCTAAGTATTTTTAACTTTTTAAAATTAATTAGTTGGTACAGGATCTCACTCTACAGCTCTGACTCAGAGTGCTCCTCCTGTCTTAGCCTCTCCAGCACTGGGATTACAGGCCTGCTCCACCACACCCCCTATTGGTGGTCTGCATAGTGCTCCCACATTTGGGGCCTAGCAAGGCATGTGATGCTAGGGCCATGAAGATGGCTCAGTAGAATAAGTGCTTGCCTGGCAAGTGCTGAGGGCCTGAGTTCAATCCGTGGTTCTGAAAATAAATAAATAAATAAGTAAAAAGGCATGTGATGCTGGGAATTGTACCCTGGTATATGTGCTTGCCAGGCTGGAGTTTAGACCATTGTCCTATCTCCCCAACCCTCAAAGTAGTTTTGATATTCCATGTTTTCTAAAAAAAAAAAAAAAAAAAAAAAAAAAAAATAACAGTGGGCATATATTACCTGTGCTGCTGAAGCAAGCAGGGTCCTGAGAAAGTGGCTGAAAGTAATACCACATGTGACAATTTCTTCTGCCACTACATTGAATAACAATAATTAAAAAAGATACCTCTTTACTTATGCATCCTTATTTTTCATTTTTTTAAACCAGGCATTAAATTCAGGACTTGACACTCGCCTTTTTCACTTAGCTATCTCCCTGGCTCTATTCATCTTTTAAAAATCATCTTGTGATGATGCAGCAATAATCTACCTAAATAGCTCAACGACAGCAAGGCACCCATGAAGTGTTGATCCACGCCCTTTCTCAGACATCTTCTTCAGCTTATCTCTTGCTTGAATATTTTGAATGGCTTCATCACTAAAGGTTTTGTCTTTCATTAAGGAAAACACAGAAATTACAAAACTTCGACATGCTTTAACCAGTGTGCAACAGTGTGATAACAAAAAAGTTTCTAATTCTGTAAAGTTTATGATGAATTTTACCTTTCAAATATTCATAATTTATTAATATATTGTTGAAGTTCTGTGATTTTTAACTTATTGGGTGCATTTATTATTTTTAAGAGGAGATAATTTCTTTACCTCATTGACAGTTAATGAGCTTACAACAAACAACCTGATTCTTAGTATTTTGCATATGAGAGACTCTTGTGCAGCATTGGTACACAGTTCTGATGTCTAAAGTACTAACTTAACAGTGCTTCCAGAGCTTAAAAAAGTGTCATGTTAGAATTATTTCATAGCTGAGTTAAAAGAAATGGTAGAATTTTCATTGCCCAAGGTCATTTGACCTATCTTCCTGGAGTAGTGATATTTCTTCAATGTACAATTTTTTCATCTTAATTACATTTCTTGAAGTCCAGGAACTATATCCTTCTACTTTGCAATTTAAAATCCTTTAGTAATAGCTAAGTCACATTTTCTGCCTAAATTAAATGACAATAATAACTTCAATCAAGTTTGATAAATGATTAAATACAATGATTGATTATCCTTTTAAAAATAACATTAAATAAAGTGCGGCTGTTTATATTCTGAAAAACTAATATAAGAAAGATAATATGAAGCTAAAATTTAAAATGCTGCCTAACATTATTTTTGAGTATAAATATATAAGCAAACTTGTAGCTCTTCTTTAAGGATTTCAGATTGCAAAACATCTACTACATTAATCAGCAGTGTACCTAATTCTCAGGATTTGCACATACAGTGCTCATTCTAGTTCAATTATTTGTGGCAGGTAAAACAACATTTAATATGCTTGGTAACATCAGAATTAATAATAGATATGTTCTTTTAATCTGTTTGGAGGTTATGTTCAGCTTTTGTAATAACCCCTTTAATATATCATACAGCTATTTCTGTTTGGATTAAAAGCAAAGAATGGATGAGAACATATATTTAATTTTTATGTGCTTGTTGTTTCTAAAGAAAGTCATTGTTAATCCTTGTTAAGAAAAGTCTCAGAATTGTAATGAAGTGAGTATCTCTAATGTTACCAAGTGAGATGGAAAGGAAAATTGTATCGATGGTTTTATTTAGTACCTTTCTAACATTCTTTTGCAGAACTATATCTATCAGATTGACTACCTTAATCATTATTATAATCAAATACTATGTGATACATTTCCATCAAAATGTCATCTTTTCAAAAGGTCTACATTAAGGAAAATTATCAAAAAATGAATTGACGGATCAAGCTGATATCCAGTGCAGTATATCTAGGTAATCTATCTTCATGAGTAGAAGCAACAAAAATGCTAATGATTAGGGTTGATTAATTTTATGTAGTTTCTTTATTTATGGTCTTCTCATCAAGTGTGCTTATAGTTTGCAGAAATGGCTGCAGTGGAACAAATAATTTTTTCAAGACCAACTGATTTATCAGAAATGAAAAGCAGTGGGCTTCTCGGATTCTATTATAGCTGAGTATATCCACCGTGGGTGCTCATGCCTACTAATTACATGGAGACATTTTGGATGAAGTTCAAAACTCAATTATTTTAGGAGACTTAAAAATAGATGAAAGCAAGTAAATAGTGGACAGTAACCCACAAAGCTGAGTTTGCTGCTTCTCATCCCCTCTCTGCTGTGGCCTGGCCCCAAAGGCAGACTTGAACAGCACAAGAGGAAAGAGCAGTGGAGGAGCGGGAGGTTAAAGCCCTTGAAAGCCAGAAGAACTGCAGGAAGGACAGTGTGCGCCTAAAGCAGTAGGTCTCAATGTAAGGCACTGAGAATACGTGGAAATGAAGTACACGTTACATCCAAGACCAAATCAAATTAAGTTCCATGCATTTATCAGAAAACATAGAGGGCAAGAGGAAATGCCATGATTTTCAAGTGTAAAACTCAAAATAACTGTCAAACTGTTATCCAGCAATAATTTTTTCTGGCATGAAGAGGTTCAAGACATTATAATATGAAGCAAAAAAGGAGAATCCATACTTAGGGTAATTATATACTGTTTAAAATGGTTAATTGAAGTTTTCTAAAAAGATTTTAAAAAAAGTATGTAGATCAAAGTATATGGTAGCACTACAGAGAAATAGACAAAACACAAAACTATAGCTGGAGACTTAAATATTTCTTTCCAGCCAGTCAAATCCACAATTAGGCAAAAATTAGCAGATAGACAACAAGATAATCATTTATGGAATGTGCTGCTCAAAAATAGCACGGCAATATTTCAAGTTCCCATAGAACATATATTTACAGACATACCTAAGAGATAGTAGGAAATGCTACAATAACTCTGCACATTTAAGTACAAATGCGTTTGTTTATTTTTATTTTCTTTTTTATGTATTTAATACAGGGTCTATAGGATATCACTACACAGATTGGATTCATAGTGATTCTCCTGTTTTCAGCTTCCCAAGTGCTGGGATTACAGGTGCGCACCACCATGCTCAGTCTCAATTGCTGTTTCAGCACACGGCCCTGGAGATTGAACCCTGGTCGCTGGGTCTGTACAAATGCATTTGTAATTTAGATAATATGAACAATGTTGCAGAAACACCAACTAAAACTAGTAACCTAATTTAATATAAATTCATTGAATAGCTATAAATCCTTAAGAAAAACAAATTCATGATATATCCAAGTAAATTTTTAGATGTTTATAAATTTAACCAAAAAAATATCAATGTTAGTACACAGAAAGTTTTAATAAATACTCATTGCTATGATACTTTCTTAAATATGGAATATGAAGTATAAACTGAACAACATATACCCAGTGTCTATTGTCTACATACAAATACCAAAACTATGAAAGATGAATCTGTAAAGAACAAAGCAACAATGGCTATCGTCAAGAAATCACCTTCATTGACCTCATAAGAAACATAAAGTACATGTGTTGGTGTATAAGTCTTGCTCTATCTAGGTCTTAACCATCTAGCAGAAAAGTATAAAAATGATGTATACATCGTGGGGCCATAATAATAAGTTGAGCTGTAAATGGCTATGGTCGACAACTTCTTTGGATAACTCACTATTGTTGTGGAATGCTGGACTGTGTTGGATTGTGTTGAGTTCAAGCACATAAGTTAGTTGAATGTCAATGGAGTGCCCACCTTTGATAGGTGTAGACAAAGGAAGGGGTGTAGGAAGAAAAAATCATGATGTGTGTGAATAGACAGTACAGTTGGGATAGATAACGCTGTGCTTCTACATAATACTATGAGAGGCAAGATCTGCACTAAGGGTGGTTATACAGGATATTATGTCGGCTTCTAGTACTATGGACAACCACTAGGAAAATAACAAGTTAAAGAGTATTAATTATTGAATCTTTGATGTAATTCAGGTATAAAAAATAAGATACGCAAAGAGCTACACTCTCTTTATTTACTGATAAGACACATACGGTGTAATACTGTCTGTAAGTATAATATCATGTATGCACCTTCTGTGATACCAAACATTATGAAAACAGTTTGCAATGTATTAATTTTTTCAAATCCATCTTGTCAAGGTATCTTAAAACTGTCTCACTGATATTTGTACTTTAATAAAACAAAAATAAACAAGACATATTACAGTGATTATATATATATATATATAATTTTTTTCAGAATCAGTATTGAAGCATTTATTCTACTGAGCCATCTCCCCACCCCCTTGTGTTGATACTAACACAATTCATAATACCTGATTCTTGGAAGCAGCCTATATGTTCATCAATAGATTAGTGTATAAAGAAATATGTTGTTTACATGCAATGAGGTATTACTCATCATGAAGAAAGATATTCAAGTCAATGGTAGGAAAATAAATGTACCTTGAGACCCTAATGTTAAGTGAAATAAATAAGACACGCAAGTGTTAAAAAAAAAAAAAGAAAGAAATTAGCCAGGGGCTGCTGAGATAATTCAGTGGTGTAACTACCTGTCTGGCAAGCATAAGAACCTGTGCTCAATCCCAATCCTATGTGCTGTGCTGGCCCAGGAGCCCCAGGGGCACTGTGCTGGCCCCATAAATTGGTCATGGTGGCTCACACCTGTAGTCCAGCACTGGAGAAGCTGAGAGAGGAGAATCACTGTAAGTCCAAGCTGCATAGTGACACCCTATGCCAAAATAATATAATATAATTAATATAATATAATATAATTAATATAATATTTAATCAAATCAGCAAGGAGTGATAGCACACACCCACAGAACCAGCACTTGGGAGGTTGAGACAGGATAATTGCTG
This sequence comes from Ctenomys sociabilis, assembly GCA_004027165.1. NCBI lineage: Eukaryota > Metazoa > Chordata > Mammalia > Rodentia > Ctenomyidae > Ctenomys > Ctenomys sociabilis. Next base: position 23,650 of record PVKA01015548.1, on the reverse strand, counting down.
TAAGATTCAGGCCAACCTAGGCTAGAAATCTACAAAGTGAGTCCAAGGCTATCCTGAATTCTGTATTGAAATCCTGCCTCAAAGACAAAAGAAGAGAAAAAGAAAGAAAAAAGGGATAAAAAAATACATACTAGTAAGTCTATGGGTGGAAAAGAAACCCATCTAAATTGTAAATAGAAATGTAAAATATTACAAACTTTATGGAAATCAGTATGGAGATTCTTAAAGTAAAAAAAAACGTAGCAATTCTAATTGTGCAAGCGTTTCCCCATCTTGGTATCTGTCAGAAGGGATTAAAGACGTAGTGTTGTAGTAAGACATCGACACTTGTCTTTGTAGCAGCACATTCAGAACAGCTGAATCTTGGAAAAGCCCTCTAAGTCCATTAACAGAAGGAAGGATTAAAAACAACAAAGCAGTAATATTCTGTCCTAGAGAAGGATAAATTTGAGTCATTTTTAGGAAAATGGATGCACTTTGAGACTATCACGTTAGGTGAAATGGAAAAGACACTTAAGCTTAATTGTTGCATAGTTTCTCTTCTATGGGGAATTCAACATTTAAATAAGAAGCAAAATAAAAAGTATGTAATAGAACATAGGGCAATTGTTCTGTTGCAAATCAGAAGAGAACCTGGAAATACAGAGAGAGGAAAGGGAAGGGGGTGTAATGCAATGAAAAACAGAATTAAATTCTGTTGCAGTATGTACATATGGCAATTTCCCACAAAGAATGTCAGTGTAATGTACTGCAAATATGTATGTACTAATAAAATTCAAAAACATTACAGAATAAAACAGAAAGAAATAGACGCTGCTGTCGCCATGATAACTCAGGAAAAATGACAATTATCTACATGTAAATGCATCCTCAAAGGATATATTTCTTTGTTATAAAATATTTTTATATTATTTGCTTCATTTATACTAATAATTTTTTTTTTAATGTTAGTGAAGGGTTTACATGGTGTTCAGGGTCTCACTACTAGATCAGACTCATAGTGAGCTGCCTGTGGGATTACAGATGTGTGCCACCACAACCAGACTCAATTGCCATCTCAGTGCATCTGGGGCAGGCTGTGCAGGGTCAAACCCCTGACCCCTGCAACTGCTTGCAGGTGCTTTAATCCACTGAGCTATTTGGCTGGCCCTTATACTACTAATTTATCTTTGATCATTGAAAAAAAAGTTTTAGGTTACAGATTTGTTTTGTTTTTTAAATATCTTTTTGGTTTATATCTTGTACTCTGAGTAACTACTTTAAAGATAATAATACACATTGTATTAACAATTGTTAGTCTTTTATAGTCATGATTTTTTTTATAAAATTGAAACATGAAAATATTTTTAATTGTAGTAATTCTAGAGTGACCTCCACCTCAACCATTATAATTTGGCAAGTCCTTTACTGTCCCATTTTTAGGTGCAATTAGAGGAGATAATTTTGAAAACTTAAAATGTATACAGAAATGCAATGGACCAGAATATGCAAAATGACTCAGATAAACAAAAGAACAGGGGAATTCATGTACGTGATTTTAAGACTTATAGTAAAACAATAACCAAGGCAGTTAAGAAAAGATAAGCATATATAAATCCAGCTTGGAAAAAAAAAAAAAGAAAATACTAGATCCACGAAAATAATATCAGGGCCGGCCAAATAGCTCAGCGGATTAAAGCACCTGCAAGAACATCATGACATCATGAATGGAATAATTATTAACATAAAAATGGATACCAGCATCAAGATCCAGACTCAGCTGAACAGAACCTGGCTCCGCTGAGCAGTGTTTGCTTTATCTACATGCAGACAAGTATTTGCTTCCTGTTAAGGCAGAACGCCCCTATATTGATTTCAATCTTTATAGTAAAGGATTATTTGTACTTTTAAAGTTTTTATTAGCTTAAGGAAATAATTTGCAATGTTTGTACATACACAAAAATCCTGACCATTCTAGTACTAGCTCAAAGAATATAAATTGGTCAGAATGTACTTTGGGTGCTTAAATCATAGTTAGATGTCAGGTTTGCAGATTTAATAATAATAAAAATACTTCAGTTTAAAAGTAGCACATAGCAAAAAAAAAAGTATCAAATACCAATTTTAAGTTGTGCACAATATTTGAAGGGCAGCTGGAATTCTTAACACATCATGAATGGAGTACACAGCAAGTGTTTTAAGAGCAAATGCAACAAAATGAATCTTGATTATGGATAATCTAAGAGGCCCTAGTTACTAATATAAATATAGTACTCACACTGAATCCAGTGATAAGAAGAGGTCTATAGGTTCATAATCACACAGGTGATTGTCAGCCAGGCGTGGTGATGCATGCCTGTAATCCCAGTGCTTTGGGAGACTGAGACAAAAGACGCACAAGTTGAAGTCTAGCTTGGGTAGCTTGGTGACTTAGTGAGATCCTGTCTTCCTAAAAATAGGGTCTCTGTAATTCAGGCTGCCTTTGAATTCACTGTGTAGCCCAGGCTGGAATTCCTCCTGCATTAGCCTTTCGGGTGCTGGGATTGCAGGTATGCACTACCATGCCTAGGACTTTTAAAAGAAAAGTGTGTAGGCTCTGAGGTTCAATCCCCAGTACCACCACCAAAAAAATGAGGATGACGGTCATTATGCAGTTCATGTACCAGATTCAGGTAAGCATTTATATCCTTTTTAGTTTGCGGTTGTATTCTCAATGCCTTGCAGGAGAGCTGCAACAGTAGAGCCCTTTCATGTAAACATGTAGCTCTTTTTATTGGTTAAGGTCTAATGTTTACTGTAGGTGCCTTTTATGTTTGGAACTATTTCCATTGGACTGGTATTTGCCCTAAAATAAATAATGGCAGAGAAGACTTTACAATGACAATATTGTGGGCTGGGGATATAGCTCAGCAGCACAGTACCTGCCTGGTAAGCACAGGGTTCTGGGCTTGATTCCCAATACCAAAAATAAGTACATGAATAAAATGTACACATCATATACCCACTGTCACCCACTGTTTAGGTGTCTGTCAGCATTGTATATTGGACATCTCTGATGTGAAAGCATAACTCTGCCTTCCAAAGTTGTGAAACCTAACTGTACAGACTTTTCTATCATTTCTAAAACCAAATTAATATTTTTTAAACCTGCATTCTATTGATGATACAAATAAATTCTAAAATTGAAAAAAATAAAATAAAATAAAGCACCTACAAGCAGGTAGAGGGGCCTGGAGTTTGATCCCTGGGCCTGCAATGCTGGCCCAGCTGCTAGGGTGTGCTGAGACAGCAACTGAGACTGGGCGTGGTGGACAGAGCCTGTAATCCCAGCTCTTGGACAGCTGTAAAGAGGCTGATCAGTACAAGTCTAATCTATTTTTTTTTTCAAAACTGATTAGTAGGACAGTTTCAATAATTAATACATTAAATATTGCTGTCTTAGTGGCTATCCATAGTATAAGATGCAGACATGATATTCAGTCTACAAACATTATTAGAACAAATCTTTCTATTCATTGAATTAATAGAAAGTAACTGTATATCTTAACTTTTGAAGATAAAGATACAAAATGGTCCCTCATTTGTATCCCCTTTCTTTGTTTAGTTTTGTCAGAGAAGAGTATTCATTATTATTTAAGTACTGTAGGCATGAATTCAGCAAAATATTCCAAAATAGTAGTGGGTTTTCCATAGGACTGGCAATGTCAGGAGTTATTAACTTGAGTCTTTTATACTCAGCATATAAATATAGCTTTACTTTTTTTTTTTTTTTTTTTTTGGTGGAACAGGGATTGGTCTTTGCATTTGCTAGGGAAGCACTTATTCCCCTGAGCCATCTCCTCTGGCCCTGCTTTACTTTTATGCTTTGTTTTTATTCTTTTCTGCTGGATGGTTAAGATCAAGATAAAGCAAGACCTATATAATAAGAAATGTAACTTTTGTATCTGACAAGGTCAGTCACATCCCCTCAGGATTTATCCTGAAACCCTGTATCATACTTCATAGATCCTTTGTCAGTGTCGGTCATGTGCATGTGTCATGGCCATTGGTTGACTAATTTGGTCTCTGTGAAAGCCTGAGGGAATTTTTTCTCTTCATGTGACTCTCCTTAGGCACACTTTACATCATCGATCACTTTCCTCTGTGGCTCCATAATCTGTTTGATCAGAAAAATCTGGGACACAACTGAGTTACATGATGTTACAGTACAGGTTATCCTATACCTGGTGTCCTCACTGAGCTTGAAAGGCTAGGGACAAACTGCTGTCCTTGCAGCTCAATCTAGTAATGAGACCCTGAACACCATGTGGAGCCTCCCCCCAAAAAAAAATGATCAATTTTTAATCAAGATACAAAAGCATCCCCAAATATAAAGTTCAGTCCTTTCACCAAATGTTTCTAGAGCTCTTGACATTCGTGTACAAAAAATTAAAATAACAACAAATATTACCTGGGATTGTATATAAAAATTATCTGAAAGATGATTATAGGTAGTTACATAACAGTGCAACCTAAATTATGGAACATTTATTATGCATACAAAATATATTTTCTAATTTCTAACAAATGAAATGTAATGACTATGTTTCACATACTTACATATGTCTCCTGTTTATATCAATCTTTTATCAATTCTGCCACTAAAAAAAACTTCTTTTTCTTTTTTTTTTCATATCTTGACTATTAAGAATGCTGCTGCCATAAATATACAGGTATATTTTGATATGGTTTCCATTGTCAGGGTGAAAGGAATTAAAAATAGGTATGCAGATTGAAGACCATAATAGACTAAATATGCAAAACAAAAAGCAAAACAGATCTCATGAGCAATATGAATACTTTAGCTACGCTCTGATATATCGATACTTTCTTAGCAAGACCAGCTAAAATCCACTCATTTATCAAAAGAAAGAAAAGTGGGTAACAGTGTAAGAGAATAGATAACGTAATTCTCTTTACTACAGAAACAGTTTTCTAATGCATGTTTAATATTTAATATTATTTTAATATCATTAATATGCATACACAGAGAAATTTATTTGACAAAAAGTAAAGAAAAATGTCTTTGTGATCTCAAGTGCACAGATTGTATAGATTCCACAGAAATCATTTTGTAGGTATAGCCATTGTTCTTCATACGCAGTGGAAAGTTTAGTTTGAACAAGTGAAAATGGTTGTAATGAAAAGAAAGGCCTCACTTGTATAATATATTTACAAAATCCCATTAGACAAAAAGCTTATCTCTATAATATATTTAAACAATGAAAAGGTGAAAGAAAACAACTGGATAAAACTTAGTGGAAATTTGAATACCGAAATCTGACATACAGATGACAAATAAGCACATAAAAATGTTCAGTACTGCCAGGCATTAGAAAAATGCCTGAAGAATGATAAATCTGAGTGATTTGCAAGAAAATAAGTAAATACTAAACTAAAATCACAGGAGCTTTCCACATAAGAGAAGCCATATGATATTTAAGTTCTCCTCCTGCCTCTACAGCTGTCTCCTTGCTGCCTCCTCATCTGATCAGATTTCTTTGCAAGCAAAAAGACAGAGACAGCCAGCAGATTTTCCTCATCTTGTAATGACATTAGTAAATTTACACTCCACCTTAATTTATCCTTAATCATCTCTTTAACATCGTGCTTCCAAATATAGCTTCACTGGGGTTAGCCTTCCAGGTTATGAACTTGGGTAGTGGCACATAGTTCAATCTATAGCAGGAATATTTATACATTGTTTAATCTTTATGCACATTTTATAAAACCTAAAAATTAGACACACATCATTCAGTTTAATTATAAAGCATCACACATCTGTGATGTGTGATGGGACACTGCACAGCAGCATAAAAAAAGGAACTATTATTATCACAAAATGGATCATCTCCCATATTTTATAATAGATGAAAGAAAATAAACACCAAACACTATAAATGACAAGATCCAACTGATGTATGTGGTATTCTGAAAAATGAAAACAACAAGCTAAAAAAAAACTGTAAATACAAATAGTATGTTAAAAATTGCCAGAAACTTTTATTTGAAAAGATAAGAATTTGTGACATGAGGGAACTGTTCTATATCCTGATTTTCACAAGATTATACATCTTTCAAAGCTCACAGTGCTATGCTTCCAAACTAGTAGGTCCTGCAGTATGACATAGCTTAAAACAGTATCTAAAGCTGTCAACAAAAACTGTACTAAGCATAAACACAGAAAATCAGAAACAAAAACTTAACCCAAATGAAGTTCCTTAGAGGTCAATCTATTCTATGGTTTACATTAAGAACAAATGTTATTAATTTTAATGCATTGCATCTGAATGGTGCAGTAGAGAATAGAAATCAAGTGTATATTTTCAAACTAGCAGTTCCTTGAAATAAAATATTACATATGATCATTCTGTATATGTTATGAACTTGTCATGTCTGATGCTCATTAAAAGAAGAAAAATGAATATTGACACATTAGGGTTATATCAAAAGTTCATGAAATAAAAAAAAAATTACCACCATGGCACAAAAGGAACTTTTCACTCCACATCAGCAAGGATTTCAGTCAGAAGTGACAATGGTGATACTTTTATTTATTTCTGTCCTTCAGGCTGATGCAAAGAAAAATTTCAAAGCAGAGAAAGCAGATGATGTTAGAAGGACTGGGGTGGAATGGTTGGTTTCACAGATCAGTTTTTGGAGATGTCAGCAAATCTTGGTTAGTACATTGTGGTCTTTAGGGTCAATAAGGGAACTCATAGTTTAAGAAAATCAAGAAGATTACCTGTGACACTTGGGAGCTAGCAAAATCAAACACCGGGAGCACTCTCGCAAATCTTAGTTTAGTTGCTATAAAATAGGTTTAGTCCTTTATAGTTAATATGTAACCCAGACTTAAATGGAAAGGAAGGGAAAGCAAGGAGTTTCCTGTGTTTGAACATAGCTTATAATAATGAACTGTGTATTTTAATACCTCAGCTTGATGTCATTTGCTTTCAAATCATTAATAAAACAACAAATGCAGAACAACAAAATGTTAACAAATCTAGGAAAATGCATTATGGCTTTTAACATTAGTAAGGGGGCCCGGTGAGATAGCTTAGCAGACTACTTGCCTGCTTACGCAAGGCCAGGGACCACAGTTCAATCCTGGCACCACATGCTGCCCCAGTCCTGCCCCCAGGGCACGCTGAGCTGGCCTCTGATACCAGGCCTAGCGGAGCATGCCTGTAATCCCAGTGCTGGAGAGGCTAAGACAAGAGTGTCACCCTAAGTCCAAGCTGCACAGTGAGAACCTGTACCAAATGGAAAAATTAAAACTTAAAAAAAATAACTCTCCAGGGGGTGAACTCAATGAGTCCTAGGGGCCCAGCTACTTTTGCTAGACTCATTTAAAAAAGCTAAATGAAGGCTTCTCACTAAATATTGGAGAAAATCTCATGTTTCCATTAAGTATGTATATGGGGAAAGCAAACATTCTGAAATAGTCCACACCATTTAATTCTTTTTACAAAGTCTGCCCTTAGAAGAAATGTTACTACAGCCTAACCTCCTGGTGTTCTGTCAGAGACTAACTGGGTAGAGAAATGCTCAGTTTCCTCCAACCATCTTTTCCCAGCTACGAGGCAGGGGTCTGGGAAGCAGTGGATAAGGCCATAGGCTGTGGCACAGATTTATGAAAGAACAGAGACCTCCTCAGAGCACACTAGAACTCTTCCGCTTCCTCCAGACATTACAACTAAGAGCTTACTTAACTCAAGTCTTTTTCTGTGGTATATGATGTCTCTATTTTGAAAAGAAATCATAGAATGTGCTAATAGACAAAATCCTCACAAACACAAAAACTGAACAAGCATTGGAATCAGAGTCCGACATGGTCAAGTCTTTGGAAATGCTGAGAACTGTAGTTCTTTGTAAAAATAATAGTTAAAATGTTAAGGTTTTATTAAAAAATACAGGTAGCTTGTGAGAACAGGTAGTCAAAGTAAACTAAGAAGGAAAAATCTAAACAAGAATCAAAAGGAAGCAGAATGTATCAAGAACTGTAACAGAGACAAAGAGCTCCTTGATTGTTTAATCTCCTAAAATCTAGCAAAAATTTCTTCTCTCGCAGCTTCCAAATTTCTGTGAAGAGGAATCTATACTTGCTGCTTTCACTCCTTCCACATGAGTATTTTTCAGTTCCTCAGAGATCAGACCGATCTTACTTTTAGCAAATTTATCAATTCACACCTTCCGGTAAAGACAGGAGTTATGTTCTCTCCTTCAGCTGTGGCTCTGACCTTCTCCCTGCGGCTGACCATTGCTAATCAGCCAGGTGCTTTTCCTTGGCTTCAGATAGAAATCGTGAATCAGTGAAGTGCTCTCCCAGAAGTCCCAATGTCGTCGGCTGACTTGAATAATGGTGGATGCCAACAATTGCAATGACCAGCTGACGGGCACTGCCACTGCCGGTGTCACCGTGGATGCTGTGGGTCAGCTCTACCAAGGACTGGTCTCTGCAGCTCGTTTTCCTTGGCTGCTTCTCTTTGAAGCTTTGGTAGTCAACAGCTTTGTCTACACTACACTAAACTACACCACAAAGGGCTTTACAGCAAAACCAAAGGGAGTCTTTGTTTTATTTTTTTCCATAATTTTATTGAAGAACAAATAGCAATGAGACAGTTTCAAATCAAATTAGTAGCACAGATTTGATAATAAATATATTGCATACTGTTTTCTTAGTGATTATTTGTTGTACAAGGTGAAGACATGATATTACAAACACTATTAGAGCAGATCCCTCTATTCACAGAATTAAGAGAATGTAGCTGTATACTTATCCATTTTTAGAGCTGATTTATATTACAGTTTCAATAATTAATACTTTTTTTACATTGCTACCTTCCTAGTGGTTATCCATAATACATGAAGCAGACAGGATATCCTTTCCAAACACTAGCAATGCAAATCGTTCTTCTCATAGCATTATGCAAAACTAGCTGCATATCTATCCTAACTGTTCTGTGTATACAAATACAGAATGGTCCTTCCTTTGTATCCCTTTTTTTGTTTAGTCCTGTAAGAGATGGATAATTCTATTGGCATTCAATTATTATAGATGCTTGAATTCAGCAAAACACTCCAACATAGTCCAGCAGTCCACAATGGGTTATCCATAGAAGTTTTTAACTAGAGCCTTTTACAGATCAGCATATTAATATGACTTTATTTTATATATCTCATTTTTATACTTTTCTGCTGGATGGTTAAAAGTGAGATAAAGCAAGATCTATATAACAAGAAATGTCACTTTTGTATCTGATAAGGTCAGTCAAGTCCCCTCAGGGTTTATCCTGTAACTCTGTACTGCACTTTGTAGATCCTTTGTCAGTGTCAGCCATGTGGATGAGACATAGCCATTGCTTGACCAATTTGATTTCGGTGAAAGACTGTGAGAAAGTTTTCTGTCCTTCTCACTCTCCTTAAGCACACTATACATCATCGATTGCATTCCTCTGTGGCTCCATAATCTTCCTGATCAGGAAATTTGGGACATAACTGAGTTTCATGATGTTACAGTACAGATTCTCCTGTGTCCTGAGTCTTCACTGACCTTGAAAGGCTAGGGCCAAAACGATGGCTGACCTTGCAGTCCTTCCATTTCTCCATTTTTTGATCTGCAAAGTTAAATTGTTAACTATCCAGAAGAGAAGCTGATTATTACCCTTCAACATATACAGTTTGGTTTACTCTATCTGTATAAATATCAAACATCTTAGGCATAATGTAGAACAGATATTTCCCATCAAGTGTTAATATATTGAACTTTAAGTTACAGAATATGATGGGAATTTTTTTTAAAAATAGTACTATCCACACTATCACACAGAAATTTAGGAATCTAACCATATATAGTCTTGTAGCAGAACATTACCGTAATATATTTTTTTTCTTTTCTTGTGTCTTTTTTTTTTTTTCAAGGAGATGGTAATGAGAAAAGCTGAGACAGGAGAGGCACAAAACTATACATTTGTACACACAAGATGGGCAAGGCAAAGAACCCAAGAAGCAGCAGCAGGGTTTTGAAAGTAGCAGTTAAATGGCAGGATTCTCAACCTGGCTATCTGTATGCTGATACCTGCAAACCAAGCAACTGCACTGAAGATAGCAATGTATAATAGAAGGGTCATGCATGGAATGCTGGTCATTCTGGTCTGCTAAATACATACTTCCTGTCATGACATACCAACTATTGCCATACTGTCATTATTGTGACAACTATTACCATACTCTCACTACCATACTGTGAGATTCTCAAATCAAAGATAATTTTGCTGAGATTATTAGAAGTAATTTTTTTTTATTTTTTTATGGGAGTCTCTATTTTAAGTAGGCTTGTTCTTCAGCACAGGGGCTCAGGACAGAAGAGGGTGCCCCTTTAAAAGAAAACTTAAGGAGTGGCTGGAAGTTCTTCTGACATAACAGCTTGCATGCCTGTCTCAGCTAGGATGTAGCTAAACCTAGGAAAGCTCAGAGGTTCTCTGGGAATGCTGATGTGCAAATAAGGGGCACAGATGCCTGCCTTCCTGGTTGGCACCACTCGCTGGTGCCACTTTCAGTTACTCCAAAATGCAACAGGATTGTCTCAGTTGGGGCAGTGCCACACTGTCTGCCTGCATTCAACTCTGAATAGCAAAAGATGGTTTGATAATCCAGGGAGAAAACACTACATAGTAAGAGAAGACAGTAAAACAAACAGTTGCAGGCCATGGAGGCTCAGGGAGAAGAGGGGGATTGATAGGGCCAGGGCTAGAGGGTCCCTGCAGAACCACAGCCCTGCTCCAGCCCTCAAGTGAAAATGAAAGAGAGCTTGCTTCCAGTCTGCTGCGCAGCTGGTACACATTTCCAGCTATTCACCCAACTTTTCTAAGTACCTTTAAGTCCATCCATTTACAAATCTGTATTATTATTTTGAATTATCAAATTCAATGTTTTTCCTCAAATCTGTCTCTTTACCTATAGCTCTTTACCTTCCTTATTGTCACTTGGCATTTCAGTTCCTGTCTCCTTCACCAGGTTTTACTGCCAGAGCACTAAGAAACAGTTTTTACAGGAGGATCACGACGAGTTCAATCTATACAGTGAGACCCTGTGCACCCTGTGCAACCTTTCCTGAATAAAAAAGAAGCAGTTTTTTTATCCAGTATAATTTAAGAAGCATAATAACTGGAAAATGATTAGTGTGAATAATCAAAAACTAATGATTTCCAAAACTCTTGCACTTCTTAGCATCATTAATATTAGGTAACTATTTACCAAATATCTGAATTTTTGATGCTTAATGCTTTCACCAAAAATATTTTATTATTGATTTTAATGTGAGATTCTCAAATCAAAGATAATTTTGCTAAGATTATTTTAAAATAGATATTCTGATTATTGTGACATCCTGAGTGTATCAGACAGTGTAAAAGAGCACACGACACAAACCACGATGTGGCTGGCCAACTTTTCTTTATGACTTTTTATATTCGCTATTGGCATGGGGTTCAGAACAGAAGGTGAAGTATATTTCTATGTTGGTTGGAAAAATATTTCGTCTTTCTCTTCAGGTGAAATGAAAACAACTATATTTCTATCTCAACCTTTTGTATGAGGCAAAATTTAGTGCTAGTCTTTCTGATGAATCTGTACAACTTAGAAAAGAAAAATCAGAAATTGGCTTGACCAATGCATAAGTCTTTATTTTTATTTTATTTTATTTTTTGAGAGTCTATGTCCTTAGGCTGGGAGGCATCACACAAGAATTCAAAGAACTGAAAAATGAAGAGACAGTGAGTGCTGCCTTCAGACAGAGTGCTAAAGGGTTGCAAACATCAACACGGCTGTCGCTGCTCTTTCCTTGAATGGGTTGCTGAGAATGTACTGCTCTGCGTCGGCAGTCCTGTCCTTTTCTTACGAAGTAGAGGCAAATGAAGAGTTGCTGCTCCATAAAGCGTAATATCCAAGCAAGGCAGCGCCAGGGCTACTGCAGACCCTCCAGTCAAGGTGATCTCTGGAAATTGTTGATTGGGGAACCCCAGCATGTTGTACATCATTTTTATTAATAGTGGAGAAGTCTCCTGTGTGGCACCGATAGTTTCAAGTTGTAGGAAGCTTTAAAGCAGTATGTTTTAAAAGAATCATAAAAATGCTCTTATACAGTTGTTCATATAATATCCTGGAATATGACTTTTCCTCTCATTATCAATAAGCCTTAAGATCAGATCAACAATTTTGATGTGTCTGTGTTATTCTTTTGAAATAGTGAATTTTAGCCTTAGGGAGAACAACGATACTTCCATGCAATGCATCATGGCAGGCTTTGGGGACAGCTAAATGTTTTCTTTTGAGCTAATAATATTGGACAAAATGTTTCAAAAGAACTTATTGTTTGAGTAATATAATAGGTTTAATATATAAATCTTAAACAAGAAATCGCATTATCTGTTCATAAGTGGTTTGCTTGACATTCAGCCCACTGAGAACATTTGCCTTGGATACCAGAGCGTTAGATGCTAGATACTCCAAATCACTGTGCTCACGGGACTTACCCCCTAGATTAGAGCAGCTACCATAGGTTTTGTTTTTATGATTACTGTGAGTCTTATGAAAGTATCTCATAGCTATACCTATTTTAAACTGATAATGTAGCCTTCATTATACACATCATTTTTGTTACTGATATACAGTTTGTATCTTTTCATATTTTACAATGATATCAAATTATTGATTTCATATTTACACTTGCTTTATAAGACTGAAATGGAAAAAAAAAAGCCACTTACTAACATAAACTCACTCATCTTTTGTTTGTCTGGGAAAATATCCCCTTCTTCATTTATAATGAATCTTTTCTAGTTTTTGGTTATTCCCTCCTTTGGTACTTTGAATGCAAAGGCCTTCTCTCTTGGCCTGTGTGGCTGTCCTAAGAAACTTAGTAATACAATGTTTGCTGGGAAGATTTTCTCTCCTGTGTAGAGTCATTCTTCTTTTTATTGTTTTTACATTTCTTTTTGTCTTTGGCCTTTATATCTCATTTTTAATGTAGTATTAAGGATTGATTCTATGGTATAACTGCTTACTTATTTTTCATGATGTATCTGGGATCGAATTCAGGACCTTGCACTTGCCAAGCAGATGCTTATGCTGCTGAACTATCTTCCAGGTCCCTGAATCTAAGGTTTAGACATGATAGACATGGCACTACTGAGGTACGAGGCCCACCCTGCCTTCAAATTTCACAATTTGAATATATGACCTGGAGAAGATCTTTTATGTTCAATTCACTTAGAACCTTAGGTTTTATTCATTTCTTTCTTTGGACTTTGAAAAATTTTCTGTCTTAACACTTTCTCTGTCCCACCTATGATGATTGTAATGAATATATTGGTTCACATGAAGCTTGAGTGTAAGTTAAGTATCTTTACAGAATAGATTTCTTTTTTATTTTACTTCTCATGATGGATACTTTCATACTTTTTCAATTTGAACTTGAAATTATTACTCCTTGTTTCTGCTGTAAGTCTGATGTAAATTTTTCAGTTAATGCATTATGATTTCTTCATATTTGTTCTTTGTTATGATTTCCATTCACCTGTATATTTTGCATTTTGTTCATGTGTTGTTTTCTTAGCTGTAATTATCTATGTCTTCTTTGCTATTGATAGATTTTAGACAAAAATGATGGCATTTATCATAAGGAATTTGTACCTGTATATGAAATATTTGTTTCTTCTTTTTTTTTTCTCATTGTCCTCCCCTCCTTTCAGCCCCTATTGCCCTTTTTATTTACAAATGCTTCATTTCTTTCTTTTTTTTTTAATTCTCTGAATGGTAGGGAACAGTTGCAAAATTAGGTATAATTCCATGGTAACATTTATCTATGTATTCTTATAGCTAACATTCACTAAGATTATTATTTTGATTTTTTCATTTTAAGGAAATAAATGAAACAACATTTCATAATCAATTAATACAATAACAATAGTTAATAACTGTTGTGGTCTTTGAAATAGTTACTCAGAGTAAAAGATATGTACAAAAAATTCTCCAAACTATCACAAATTGTGCTACTATAAACATAGGTATATATATATATATATATATATATATATATATATATATATATATATATATATCACTATGATATGATGTTTTCTGTTCCTCCATGAAAATTCTCAGAAAGGGGATAGCCAGCTTGAATGGGATTTCCAGTTCTAGTTTTTTAAGGAGTCTCCACACTGATTTCCATATTGGTTGTACCAGTCTACATTCCCACCAGCTGTGGAGAAGTGTTTTCTCTTCCCCACAACTTCTCCAACATTTGTTGTTGGTTGATTTTTTTGATAGTCATTCTTTCTGGAGTGAGATGGTATCTCAGTGCTGTTTTAATTTGGATTTCATGGATGACTAGTGATGTGGAGCATTTTTTCATATATTTATTTGCTTCTTTAATTTCATCCTCTGAGAAGTGTGTGTTCATCTCAGATGCCCATTTCTTGATAGGGTCTTTAAACTTAGGGGCCCTGATAATTTTTAGTTCTTTAAAAATTCTAGAGAGCAGACCTTTGTCTGACTGCTTATTAGATAGGATTTTTTCAATTTTTTTTTTTTAGTTTTTTTTTTTTTTTGATGAAGTACAAATATCAATGAGACAGTTTTAAGATACCTTGACAAGATGGATTTGATAAATTAATACATTGCAAACTGTTTTCATAATGTTTTGGTATCACAGAAGGTGCATACATGATATTATACTTACAGACATTATTATACCATATGTCTCTTATCAGTAAATAGAGTGTAGCTGTTTGCGTATCTTATTTTTTTTCTGAATTACATCAAAGATTCAATAATTAGTACTTTCTAGTACTAGGGACAGCCACTAGGAAAATAACTTATTTTCCTAGTGGCTGTCCCTAGTACTAGAAACCGACATAATATCCTGTCCAACCACCATTAGTGCAAATCTTGCCTCTCATAGGATTATGTAGAAGCACAGCATTATCTATCCCAACTGTACTGTCTATACACACACATCATGATTCTTCCTTTCTATACCCCTTCCTTTATCTACTACTGTCACAGATGGGCACTCCATTGTCATTCAACTAACTTAGGTACTTGAACTCGACAATGCAATCCAACACAGTCCAGCATTCCACAACAATAGTGAGTTATCCAAAGAAGTTGTCAACCATAGCCATTTACAGTTCAGATTAATATTATGACCCCGTGATGTATACTTCATTTTTATACTTTTCTGCTGGATGGTTAAGACCTAGATAGGGCAAGACTTATATACCAATACATGTACTTTATGTTTCTTATGTGGTCAGTGAAGTCCCCTCAGGGTTTATCTTGTAGTGCTGTACATTATTCTGCAGATCCTTTGTCTGTGTCATCCATGTGGATGAGTCACATCCAACCAGTTTGCTCTCTGTGAGTCTGAGAGAAAGTTTTCTCTCCATGTGACTCTCCCCAGGCACACTATAGAACTTCAATCTCTTTCCTTTGTGGCTCCATAATCTCCTTGTTCAGAAAATTTGGAGCTCAACTGAGTTTCATGATGTTGCAGTACAGGTTCTCCTGTCCTGAGTCTTCACTGACCTTGAAGGGCTAGGGCCAAAATGTTGGCTTGCCTTGTGGCTCTTCTGTTTCTCCAACTTTGATCTGTGAACTTAGGTTGTTAATCATCCAGAAGAAAAGCTGATTGGAACCTTTAGCATATGCCATTCACTTTGCCTTATCTGACTCAATCGATTTTAGTCATTGTTCTGCATTTCCTGTTGTATTTCTGCTTTTCATTTCTTATACTAGGGAGACTATATGATATTTACACATGTGTGTCTGGTTTATTTCACTTATGAGTATATGTTCAAGTGGCATCCACTTCAGTATAAATGCTTCAAACTTATCATTCTTAACAGCTAAGTAATACTCCATTATATAGAAATACCACATCTTTTACAACCATTCCTCATGTGATGGACTTCTTGGTTGTTTCCAAGATTTTGCTATCACACGTTGTGCTGCTATAAACATGGATACACATATATCAATATGATACAATATTTTCAGTTCTTTTGGGAAAATTCCCAGTAGGGTGATAGCTGACTTGAATGGAATTTCTAGTCCTACTCTTTTGAGGAGTCTCCACACTGACCTCCACAATGGTTGTACCAGTCTGCATTCCCACCAGCAGTGGAGAAGTGCTCCCTTTCCCCCACAACCTCTCCAACATTTGTTGTTGGTTGATTTCCTTATGATAGCCATTCTTTCTGGAGTGAGATGGTATCTCAGTGTTGTTTTAATTTACATTTCAAGGAAGACTAGCGATGTAGAGCATTTTTTTCATATATTTATTTGCTTCTTTAATTTCATCCTCTGAGAAGTGTGTATTCATCTCAGATGCGCATTTCTGAATTGGGTCTTTAAATTTGAGGGCCCTGTTATATCTTAGTTCTTTATATATTCTAGACAGTAGACCTCTGTCTGACTGCTTATTAGTTAGGATTTTTTCAAAATTTGTGGGTTGTCTTTTCACTCTGTTAATAGTTTCTTTTGACATGCAGAAGCTTCTTAAGAAGAGTTGATCCCAGTTGTTGATTCTTTCAAGCACTTCCTGTGCGAATATGTGTTTGTTCATGAACTCTTTACCTACCCTTATGTCTTCAAGAGTTCCTCCTACTTTCTCTTCCAGGAGAGATTTTTTCAAAATTTGTGGATTTTCTTTTCACTTGTTGGTAATTTCTTTTGATGTGCAGAAACTTCTCAATAACAGGTGGTCCCAGATGTTAATTCTTCAAGTGTTTCCCATGCGAATACATGTTTGTCTATGAACTCCTTGCCCACCCCTATGTCTTCAAGATTTTCTCTCCTACTTTCTCTTCCAGGAGATTGACTCTTTATGTTTTAATGTTAAGATCTTTAATTCATTTTGACTTTATCTTAGTGCATGGAGATGGACCTGCATCAAGTTTTGTTTTTTGACATGTGGAGAGCCAATTTTTCCAGCCCTATTTGTTAAAGAGGCTTTCTTCCAGTAAGTGTGTTTGGCCCCTTTTCAAAGATCAAGTGGTAGACTGTGTTCATAGAGCCTCTGCATCTTCTAGTCTATTCATTGAAAAAGATGAGGTATTTTTGTATATTGAAGTATTACTCAGCTGTAAAGCATGATATACTGGATACCTTCATATTTAAGTGGATGCTACTTGAAGGTATACTTATAAGCAAAATAAACCAGACACACATGTACAAATACTGTATAGGCTCCCTAGTATAACTCAAAAGAAGAATTGCAAATAGAAATGTATAACACAATCAAAAGGAAAGAGAGAACTTGAAGATCGGACAATGAGAAGAGGGCAAGGAGAAATGTTGAGTAACATGACAGGGGCAAGACCATTCATTTATATATACTAGATGGGTAAGACAATGATCCTGAGAAACATCAGGAGATTTGCTGAAACTAGCAGTTAAGTGTTAGGATTCTCACTCTGACTAACTATATGCACTGATACCTGTGAATCAAGCAACTGCACTGAATTTAACAAAGTGTAATAGAAGGTCATGCTTCAAATGCCTGTCATTTGGGTCTTCTAAATATGTACTTCTTGTCATGACATACCAACTATTACTATACTGCCCTTTTTAAAGGGTAATAAATGATAAGACAAAAATGTCACAATTCAATCCTGCTACAATGCTACTATGTATATATGGATGGATTTCTAAATATCTATGTAAATATATGGAAGAATTTATTCCTATTCTTTAATTTTTTTGTCTTCTTCATATTCCATAAGACTTAGAGTTTAGTATCTCAATATTTGCTGGAAAATACATGTTCCATGTTATGCCTATGATGTCTGATATTTAGACAAATAGTGTGGGTAAACCGAACCTCATATGTTGTGGGGTAATAATATGCTTCTCTTCTGGAGGGTTAACAATCTAAGTTTGCAAATCAAAAATTGAAGAAAAAGAAAGACTGCAAAGTCAGCCAGTGTTTTGGCCCTAACCTTTCAAGGTCAGTGAAGACTCAGGACGTAGGAGAATTTGTACTGCAACATCATGGAACTCAACTGTGCCCCAAGTTTTCTGATCAAGGAGATTATGGGGCCACAGAGGAATGCAATCAATAATGTATAGTGTGCCTAAGGAAAGTCACATGGAGAGAAAACTTCTCATAGGCTTCCACAGAGAGCAAATTGGTCAAGCAATGGCTATGACTCATCCACATGGCTGACACTGACAAGGAATCTACAAAGTGAGGTACAGGGTTACAGGATGAACACTGAGGGTACGTGACTGACCTTATGTGATACAAAAGTTACATTTCTTGTTATAAAGGTCTTGCTTTAAGGCAGTCTTAACTATCCAGCAGAGATGTATAAAAATGGTGGTATATAAAGTCATATTAATATACTGAGCTTGTGAATGGCTCAAACCAACAACTTCTGCCTATATCCCACTTCTATTACATATATATATATATGTACATAATTATTTTATTTTTTAAATATATATATATATATATATATATATATATATATATATATATATATATATATATATAATTAGCTACCCATGTTTTGAAAACCTGTAAGACATGCATTATTGTATGTTACCCTGTTGATGTCAGTTTTCCTATTTGTTTTTGCTTCTATTTTTCACTTTTCAAGTTAAAATACAAATAAATAAATTTTTAAAAATCTGAAACAAAAAAAATTCTCCTAACTATATTAGCATAAGCTTGTCTTTTCAATGAACTAAGAGAAAGTAGTAGAATAACCACCTCCCTTCTCAGCCCCCCAGGGAATTGCAGCTCTGCATTTCTCTGAGGCTTATTTTGTTTTAGTTTTTGCTGACATATTTCCTTGACTCTTCCTCCTCCATGAAAGCTTCTTCTGTGTTCATGGCTGAGGCTGAAGTTGTATAGCTTCTTCTTCGCTGGCTAGCACTAGGAGCGAAAAACTTTTAACTGTTGGAGATTTGATAACTTTGCTAGATTCTTCTTGACTTTCTTTGTAGTCATGCACGGCCCTGCCTCTTGTTCTTTTTTAAATTTTTGTTTCGTTTTGTTTTGTTTTGTCTTAGGTAAGAATCTTAAATTGTACATTTTATGACAGTCTTACAAATCCAAACTTGGTGCTGTTAGCTTCCTGTTTCAGTTTTCCACGCTAGTGTCTAGAGTTGGTCAAGGTCATGTATCTTCCCATGAAACAGCGGGGACAGTCTGGCTATTATGATTCATGCTTACAACTGAGATTATTGAGCTGACTTCCTGATATGCAAGGGCCAGGCCTAGGATACCTGGGGGCGCCAACGTTGGTGGTCAGGGGGAGCACAGGATGCTCGGGCCACATTATCTGGTTGAGGCTGAGTGAGCAGGCAAAGCACTGTGCCTGTTTAACGGAGGAGCGCAGCAACTGGTGAGAGCTGTGCAGCAGATATCAAGCATTTTTGTTACTTTTCCAAGTTCTCTTGTCCTAGAGGAGTTGCGCCTGCTAATCCTCCCACTGTTCTGAATGGGGCAAGAGAGAAAACAGCTAGGGAGATCGAGTACTCACCTTGCTTTTATTTGTGGAAAAATTGTAGGGTGAAGAACACTCTCTTCATATTAAATAATGCTCTCTTCAGGTAGAAATAAAATGAGTGAAGTACAACTATTCTTCTCACGATCTTCAATGTAAGAAATCTCAGCCTGGTTGCTCCATGGAGGGGATCCGCGCTTGCTGCCAGTCTCGGACTCCTGCAGCATCTGTGAGGTGAAAGCAGCTTCAGCGTCCGTGGCCTTCCCAGGGCGCGCGGGCTAGAGCCTTTATTCCACCATCTTGCTGATGTCACGCAAAGAAGGTGTTGAAACATTTTAAAGAATTCTTAAGTTTGAGCACTTTCATTTTTTAATTAGGACAATATTTCTGCTCAATCTAGTCTGTAAATTAATTCTAATTGACTTTTTCATGCTTGTGAAAGAGAATATCTCTATTTTTGGAAATCTCTTTATAGATTTGAAGTAATAACTCATTTTGAAAAATATTTTTGGAGGAGATATTTAATATCTTTACACTCATGTCAAGGTAAGGAAATTCAAAGGCTGCCATCCCCCAAAACACTTGCCTAGAATGCCAATTCTAAAATTTATCTCAAACTCTCTACTCTTAAAATTTTCATGAACCGGAAAGCTCCTCTGTTCATGTTAAATGTATCTATTAACATTTACCATAATAGATATTGACACTTCAGATATTTGGAATGAACACTTACTAATTTATTAAAACCACAAACATTAAATATGATAGTGATTATTTAAATGACATATATATGAAAAATGTTATAACATTTAATGAGAATATGGAATTACTGCATATTTTCCCATCTTCTCAATATTTGCTTTAATAAAAGATAGTTGTACTGCTGTTTCTAGTTCTACAGTTCCATCTGTAGTACAAGGTTTAGCTTCAAGTGTAAAATGTTGCACAGGGTATCAAAGACTCCTGGTAAAATCTCCTCTACACCAGAAATCTACAGACCTCAATTTAAGAGCTGTTATTTTAGAACCAATATTTTAAGAATTTCACTAGCTAGTCATGATTTTTTAGGACATTCTTTCTAGGGGAAACACAAAATACACAGAGCATCCTAGTTTATTCTGTAGACTACATTTTCTAGCTGCTATCATGGCACAGCGTGAGCACTGGCACTGCATGAGTTTAACTTTTTTGATGTGAACCTTATATCCTGAATGAATGGAAAAGAGTAAGAAATACATTGGCAGCAGAGATTAATGGGAAATATATTTCTGTGCAGTTCACTGATTCTAAAAGTATAATTTTGTCACATTATCAATATTCTACTATTTAAGAATTAATATCTTTACCACTCATTATATGTATAAATAGTGTATTAGCTATTCTAATGATTTTGTTTTCGTGGAAAAAACACATTACTTGGTGAAATAAGAGTAGTAGTAATGCTCTTTTCCTAGGTTAGAATGTTTGAAGAAAGAATAAAATGATATGAATCATATTTTATTGGTATTAATTATCTCAGGGGAGAAATCTTAAGTAAACTGATTGAAGACTACTCAGATCTTAAGGAACTAGAGAAACTTGTCTTGCTTTCTTTCACTGAACAAAAACAAAAACTTTTAATAAAAGTGACTCAGAAATATCTAGATATAAATCAATAAAGAATTAACAATAAAGTTAGCATTACCTTGCTAGAAATGAAATTTAGTGGTATACTTTATGAAGTTTTCTGATTTTTAGAGTATTTTAGGGCTAAAAGTTTCTTATGTTATTAGTAAATTCTCAACTTCAAATGTAATTTATATGGGTATATTTTGTTCTAACTAGTATTACTTATTCCTTGGAATTGCAAAAGAAATATTTAGTTTAAATTTAATTTTGTTTTTGATTTTTAGTCTGAATAGCTGAAAATAATATTTTCATTTTTGTGGGTAATGTAGGATTTATTTCAGGATTATTTTGACTTCATGATAGTATAAAATATGACCACTGGGCAAAACTAAACTTTTCTTAAAGGCTTTTTCAAATACACAACTATAACTAAGAACAAATCAGGTGACGGAATTATATGTGTACTTTTCTTTTTGATATTTATCAACAGATATATTGGCAGAAGTGATAAAATAATTTTTGTAAAGGAAAAAAATTAAATTATAACATTCAGGAAGCTGAGGCAAGATTGCTGTGAGTTCAAGGTTGACTTTAGACTACATGGTGAGACCTTGTTCCCAAAACACAAAAACAACAATAACTCAATAAGATAAATGATGAAAAGTGAAATATGTAGGGAGGAAAGTGGCTGTTGATTAAGAAAGTATGGGAGTCAATTTTTGCTGGAAATGCTCTACTGGAGACACTTTCCCATTAAAGCACATTGCAGTTTGTTTTGTTTTGTTTTCTTCCTTTTTTTTATTTTCTATTTTTTTGGCAGAACTGGGAATTGAACTCAGGCCCTTGTGCTTGCCAAGGAAGTGCTTATTCTACTGAGCCATCTCCTTGGACCCTTGTAATTTCAGTTAACAGAAGAGCAAAATTTTACAAATGTTCAATGTCCTCACTGGAATATGAACTATAGTTATTTTATCATATAACCAACTTAAAAATATGCATTTTAAGTAATGTACAATTATATGCTCATACATTTTTATTCTTAAATTCATTTGAAATTATTTAGCATGAATATAAATATAGCCACTATAAACCTTGGCAGTCAATATTTCTGTGAACATAAATTTCAATTTTTCTAGGGAGAATACTCTGCAAATGGAACTTCAGATTCATAAATAGTACTGATAATCTCAGTGGCCTTCCCAAGTCATTAATACTAAATGAGTAAATTGTTTCAATAAAAATTAAGTATTTTTGAATCCACTTTTATGATGTATCTGAGAAAGACAAAACTATACCAAAGGAGGACAGTAAAGGAGATGTTACAAATTTTTCGTTTATGGTAAGTGGCAGACAATGCGGATAGCAAGAGGAAGTGTCTTGTGATAGGACTCACTGTGTCTCAGATGTGGTGATTACATGACCCATGCATATGCTAAAATTAATAAAATTATCATGTGCTGAACTTTGTGAACACATCCAACAAACATGTCTATGTTGGTAAACATTAAACTTCTAAATCTGAAATTTTAAATACTTAAAACATGACAGTGTTAGAGTTCAGGGTTGAACTCAGGCCCTTGCACTTGCCAGGGAAGCACTTGTTCCACTGAGCCACCTCTCCAGCCACTACTCCACACACATTGTTTTAGGAGAGGAGAAGAGACAATAGGAGAGGGGAGAAAGAAGAGGGATGAGGGGGAAAGAGAGTGAGAGGAGTAACGGAAAGAGAGAGAGGGAAAGGGGGATGGGGAGAGGAAGGAGGAGGGGAGGTAGAGACTTGTTTCTTTGCAGGCACTGGTTCACATGAACATGGAGACTTCATCGTAATCTTCAAGGAGGTCAAGTAAATCGATGGTGTTGGGAAGGTGACCGTATGTTCTAGTCTAAGCTGACTAGAAGACTAGAGAGGTAGAGGTAGCTGAAGAAAATAGGTGTTCTAATTCAAACAAACAACATAGTATAATAAGTTCTGTATTGTTAGATGTTATAAATAATCAAGAAATTATTTCATGTGTATAGAGGCTGTGTGCAGTTTATGTGTAAATACTAAGACAATTTATGTTAAGGAGTTGCATCTCCCCAGTTCTGCTTATTCAAAGGAGGATATAAAACTAACCTTCCACAGGTACTAAAGACGGATATGATACTATAGTTAGATAAAACAAATTTTCTCAAAAAAAAAAAAAAAAAAAAAAAAAAAAAAAAAAAAAAAGAAAGAAAAAGAAAAAAGACCAGCCTAATAGCTCAGCAGATTAAAGCACCTGCAAGGAGGAGCAGGGCCTGGGAGTTCAATCCTGGGGCCTGCCATGCCAGCCCCACTCCTGGGGCTCACTGAGATGGCAATTGTGACTGGGCGTCATGGCGTGTGCTTGTAATCCCAGCTCTTGGGAGATTGTAAACAGGCAGATCACTGTGAGTCGAATTGAGTAGTGAGAACATGAACACCCTGTCGACCCTTCTCTAAAATACAAAAAAAAAAAAAAAAAAAAAAAAAAAAAAAA
>PVKA01015547.1:0-49814 GCA_004027165.1 Ctenomys sociabilis | reverse complement strand
GATAAGTAAGCAACTACACTCTTAATTCACTGATAAGAGATATCTGCTAAAATAATATCTGTAAATATAATATCATGTATGCACCTTGTACAATACCAAAACGCTATGAAAACAGTTTGCAATGTATTAATTCATCG
This sequence comes from Ctenomys sociabilis, assembly GCA_004027165.1. Classification (NCBI taxonomy): domain Eukaryota; kingdom Metazoa; phylum Chordata; class Mammalia; order Rodentia; family Ctenomyidae; genus Ctenomys; species Ctenomys sociabilis. Next base: position 49,677 of record PVKA01015547.1, on the reverse strand, counting down.
AATCTGTATGGTTAAGGTGTCTTGAAACTGTCTGACTGACATTTGTATTTTAATAAAATAAAAATAAATGAAAAGAAAAGAAAAGAAAACAACCAGGAATAATGCGTGTAAAAGGAGATGCAAATGAAGGGCAATTTTGTATCTGTACACACAAAATAGGATAGATACACAGCTACTTTTTCTTAATTGAATGAGAAGAAAGATTTGTATTAATCATGTTTGGACAGGATATCATGCCTGCATCTTGTACTATGAATAACCACTATGAAGATAACAATATGCAATGTACTAATTATTGAAACTGTGCTACTAATCGGTTTTGAAACTGTCTCATTGCTATTTGTTTCTCAATATAATTATTTAAAGAAAGATTCCCACAAACCAGTACTATTACTTTGATATTTACATTGAAAATACAAATAAAAATCTAAGATGGAAGAGAAAAAAATAATTCCTATTAGAACCCATCATGCTAAAACATACAGGTAAAAGCATCACATTTGAAGTCATTGAGGCAAGCTGGTTAGGATGTTTTCTTCTTCTTTTTTTACAAGGTTTTGCTACACAGTTTGGATTTATAGTGATCCTCGGCCTCATTAGTGCTGGAATTGCAGGCATATGCCGACACGGTTCTGAGGCCAGCGCAATGTGCCTGGGATTCTGGGGCCAGCACAGCCTGCAGCCCTCACTGTTCAATAACAAAATATTTCTGACTGTTGGTGATGGGGGTAATAATCTCAGTCTCTCATCTCTTAAACAATTCCATCATGTGGTTCCCTCTTCCCTCATGCCCCTACACACCCTCCATGTGCAGCTTCTTAGCAGAAGTCCCCACTTCCTACTTTGCTGACAACACTAACGCAACATGAAGAAGGATGTGAAACACTTGTCCAGCACATCGCCCACCTTCCGCCATCGATTTCCACACCCTCTACCATCTGACTATTAACATAAAGGAATCACCCATTGCCATCACCTTTATGCTTGACACCCTTCTATTTTTCACTCCAGGCAACGCTTCCTTCTCTCCTCCCTCCTCAAGCTCCCACCCTTTTCTGCATGGATATCCAACCCTTTGGTGGCCTGGGTCTACTTCTGCAAAAAGAAGTCCTCATGCATGATATGTAAAATATTTACACAGTTAATGTATTTAGGTAACATGTTCAGTTTTAATAATTTGCCGTACTAGCCTATTATGTAATGTAAGCCCTAGTTTAATAAATCATTAGGAAAACTCTTCCGTGAGCCTAAGAAAACTCAGCTGTTGTCTTCAGAGGAGCTCAGACATGTAGAGAGCATGAAATATTGCCATCCCTAGTGTTGAATTCTGCCTGCCAAGCCGCATAGTACATGTAATCTGTGATACAGGTCGATTTCAGTTCTACTGTGTGTTGTGGACAGGAGAAGCTAAGTGAGTGAAAAACTGTGCCTTCTTCTATGAAGCTTCTCAGGTCCCCTATAAAGTCTGCACCATAGGTGGCAACATACCTCTGAGTTGTGAAAACTGTGGTTACATAACAGTGTTAGAAGTTTACCAGTTGTGTTCTGTATTCTTTGCTGCTCAGTTCTCCTGGCTTTCAGGATGGACATGCTTGCCATACTGGACCATTCTCAAAAACGTACCTGCTTACTATTTTCTGTCAAACTAAAAGGCACATTTTGTGATACCCTTTGAAATACCAGCTACCTTCCTGGTGAATAGCCTCATCTTGCAACTATTTATTATTCTCCTGATCTTTAAACTCTCTTTTCCTCATGCCTCTTGAGTCTATTCCGAGCAGGAACTCATCACACACCACCCAAACCAAATGAGGGATGGTTGGCAGTGACTCCGTGATGCCAAATTAAGTGGTCAACGGTGGGTGCTTACGCTGTGTCACGGACGTGCAACATCCGGGCCTTAAGCTTGGAGTACACTCACTCCTCTGGCACTTTCTTTATGTGACATGCAAATCAAGCTTTGGTCCTTTTCTTCCTAACTCTTCCACATGCGACCCTCTTCCTCCCCATTCCCTGGGCTCCTGGATCGGAATGACCAACAGCTGAGCCCTCTCTTTTGTCTCTGCGTATTCACTCCTTAGGTTCTATAGCTCATAGTATAAAAATTATGTATCAGGGACTCTAAAATTGCTCTTTTCTAGCAAGCTTTCTAACTCCACTTGTATCCAATGGCGAACTAAAGCTTACTCTTATTAAATAATCAAAATAAGAATACTTCTCTATGTATGGATGTCCAAAACTACAATCATAGCCTTTTCCCCCAGTGCTGCCCCGTGCAGAGCCCCTCCCACTATCTCAACTGATAGTGACTCCTCCATACCAGCATATGCTTAGGTGACAACTTTCGATTATTTGTTTTTTCTCTTGCATAACTCATATCCAGTCCTTCAATGCACTCATTTTGGTGATCACTAATATATCCAGAATATGTTATTGCACACTACCCTGATTATTATTAGTATTTATATTTATTGTGGATAACAGCACAAGTCCTATCAGGTCTTGTGCTCTTGTCTATCTCTAGCCTATGTTCTGCCCAGAATTCAAAGTGGCTTTGTTTATTTAAACAGTAAAACCATGCCACAGCTAAATTCAAACTGCTGCAAAGCTTTCTTTCAGCTGAAGTAGAAGTCATTGAAATGGCATCTACCTTAGTCTTAATTTTTTTCTTTTTTTTTATAGCATACTTTACACTGTAAAAATTCAGAATTTATCTTTGTATTACATTCATGTTTTGTTTGGTGCTTTCTTCTAAAATCTAAAATAAGATCCTTCCTGGCAAGGATCTTTATCTGTTTGAAAAACTGATATGTCCGAAAGAATAATGGTGACATTAATGGGAACACGTAGCAAGGTTTCAAAACATAGTTGAAAATGAATATTGAGTGCTATTGCTGCTGGGTGACCCAGCTAGGCAATAAGTTTTAAGAATTTTGTCTCTGTTCATTCATTAATATGAGACATTGCAACTCCCACATTTCAGAAGCATTTTCTTTCTGATCTGTGATTTTTATAATAATTAGAAAGTGTGAGAATATTTTAAAGAACTGTATTTATATCATGTAATTATTGCAATAGAGAATACAGGTCGACTCCACTCTACTGAAGCAGAAGGTAGAACATATCTAGCTACTGGGGTAGGCTAATATGAAAGTCCTAGAAGATGGAACAGTTGGTCAATAAGAGAAGACCATTTCTGTTTGCCAGTGTTCATTTATCTAAATCAGGTTCCTACCTTCCCTAAGAAACTGGGTGAGGGGCTGAGGAGATGGCTCAGTAGAATAAGCGCTTGCCTGGCAAGTGCAAGGGCCTGAGTTCAATCCCTGGCTCCACCAAAAAATAAAAAAAAGTAACTGGGTGAAGGACTTACAGACTCCCATGATTTTGTTTCTGACATCCTCGAGTGTGCCTTCCTATGCTGAAGTAGATTTACATAAGAGAGGACTAGAAGGAATTTAGAATTACAAGTATTTCAAATCCAGTACTATAAAAAAAGGCCTGTAGTAGGGAATCTAAAGTTTGGCCATGCTCACAGGGATGTTAACACTGTCCTGCTCAGGCATGGTAGAAGAACAAAACTAGTAATGACTATTTTTTAAATAACTTTATTGAGAAACAAATGGCAATGAGACAGTTTCCAAACCAATTAGTAGGACAGTTTTAATAATCGATACATTGCATATTGTTGTCTTAGTGGTCATTCATTCTAGCAATGATTCTGAGTGTTGCAAAGTGTAAATGTTCTAATACTTCCAGATTTTCATCCACTGAAGGAGATCTGCTTATTACATTTGCTTGTAATGTCCTGTGAAGACTGAAACATTTCATGGTGATTTGCATGTTTTTTATTTTGAAATAATAATCTGTGTAAATCTTAGAAACAAAAATGTAGACTTTGCCAAATGGCTGTGATCATCATGATAAATAGAGAGACTCAGTTGATCTTGGACATATCACTTGGACAATTATATAAAATGAAAACACAGGCAAAGCCAAGCTATGACAGCAAACTCAGGGCTTGAGGATATCCCAAGGCTGCCTCACAGTGTAGAGTGGCACACTTTGTAATGCAAATCGCACGGATTTGCTGGAAATGACTGTGATGTCAGGAAACATTTCAATCATTTCTCTGTCATTTTGGGGCCAATGGGTCTAAAATTGCTCCTATTACCCAAGCTGTTTGTAGCACTATTTGAAATTTGCAAGAATGCTCAGAGATCTAAATCCTAAGATAGGGGAATAATTGTCCACTTAGTGATTTGATTGCTCTTTGCAGACACATTGAAAACACTGCAAAAATTACTGTACCTCTTTTGGCTTTTGTTTCCCAAGTTCCAACTTTTTAGCACTGACCTTTCACAGCCTGACCTTCACTGTGACAAGTACTTGCTACTTGTCTCAATGCTGCTCCTTTTTTCAGATGCAAAATCTTTCCTTCTAATCTATAGCCCTGACTTCTTTGTGTCAATATCTATCAGATAGCTCTTCCCACCCTGAGCCCCATCCCATCCTCTCTGCATTGGGAACTTCCACCATTCCCTGCATTGCATGTAAGACACTTACAAAAAGCAACTCAAGTTAGCAGGCTGACTCGCTCTGTCCTCTGCACTCTTCATTAGCTTCTATGTTCTATCTCTTCATTAGATTAGATGATCTGCTTGTTCATAGAATTATGGCCATGTCTACTTGCCAGCATTTAACAGTAGGCTAAGAGATCCATCTGGACAAGGGTGGAACCAGTGCCAGACACACATATCCAATCCTCATTTCTTAATTCATCATATAGTGGAGCATCTACTCTTGTGTGGGCTGAGGAGAGCACAGACAATGTTCAGGGATTGTACAGTTAGCTAGCAAAAGCAAAGGAAAGAAGCTTTATGAGCATGTATAAAAATCACAACCAAGAACACTAGATGAAATTTGTGATGGAAGAGCTGCTCCAGCAACAGGCTGAAGAATATGGATCTTACTGGACAAGCAAGGTCCAGGTCAAAGTAGGTAGGAACAACAACAGCAAGAGGAAGCTTGGAAATTGGCACAGAGTGTGTGACCTTATGCGGGCTATTTAAGTTCTGTCCTTTAGTCTTCTTCTCTATAAATTGAGTATAATGACACCTGATGGAAAGTTTGTTACTAGTCCAAAGAATTGACATTGGTAAAGCACCATAAAAAGTGCCTGTCCTATAAAACTACTACATGAATGTGTGCTGGGAAGGAGCTCAGAAGATGCTACCCCACAGCATACTGCCTTGGTGTCCTGATTTCTTCAAACCAAGGCATGTGGAGCACATGCAGGCAGAAGTTTTTCTGAACATCCCTTATCTACGTTAAGACAGATTTATCGAAGGAATTCAGCTGTCATGAATCGCTTCCTGTGAGATCTCCCTAATGGGGAATGTACATTTGCATTGCAGGAAAGAGAACTGGAGACCAGTGCCACGTGTGGACAGACTTATTTACTTACTTTGCTCAGGGCCCGTTTCTCTTTCCAACCATCACTTCCTCTCCCTGAAATTGCTATACTCTTCCTTAGAAAGATGTCCTGTGAGCTGCCAGGTCAGAGTGGCTTTGGAATATTTTTTAATACATTTGAGGAACATCTGCTTCTGTGAATCTGTCTCCCATTAGTTGATTTCATAGACTCAATCACCAAACAGTGAGCAGAAGGAAAAAGTTTTTCTCCCCTGAAGCAGCAAAGTAGAATTTAATAATTCTAGGAATTGAATGATGGTCATTATAGGTACGATGCTTCTGGCAGGAGCAAAGGTAGTATAAATTTAGATTATGGGGGTTAGAAGGAGACAGACCTTATTAGGGACTTTGATCCTAGATGTGAAAACAAAAGGAAGTCATTAAAAAGTGTTAAAGCAAATTTATCCTAAGAGAGTATCAAATTGAGTAAATACTGTGGTCTAAACGCATTTTTGTTGAAGAAGTGAATAACAGTGCAGAATGCTGAAGTCATAAGCCTATGAACTCTTTCCTAGAGGCTATGTGTGTGAGTCAACAAAAAGCTGGGGTAAAACACTGCAGATAGAAACATTCCGGTGGGAAATTTCAAGTCAGCCTTTGTATGGTGTGAGTCGGGCTGTTTCATTTCAAATTGTTCTGTAAAATTGGAATAATGAGGCCTGATTTCAGGAACATGCGAGGTATGTGTAAATATTGTGTATTCTTAGACTATTGTTTGTATCTTTGTAGTATGTTGTCATAGAAAGCAGTCATAAGCGGTATATTTTTGTCAAGTTCTGCTGACGTTCAGAGGAAGGAAGCAGGGAAGTAGTATTTGAGCTGGGACTTGGAGGATTGGTAGAATTTTGATGGGGAAAGAATAAAGGAAATAAGCGAAGGTGGCAGCACGGTACCAAGCATAGTCTCCCTCCCCTCTTCCACTCTTCGTTTTCACATTTCCTCATTTGGTCTCAAATCAGGAAAAAAAACAAAATAAAAAACTTCCCAATAAACAGAAGTACTCAGTTTGGGTTCTGGCCAGCTCATGTACCCACTTTTATAGTTAGTTCTTTATTTTCTTTGTTCTTTCAGACAGGAGTTGCAAATCAACCATTTGTTAATTATGTCCCTTTAATTTATTTATGGAGAAATGATAGGAGGCAGAGAAGCTAAGATCAGAAGGGTAGCAGGTAGAGCCTGTGGTCTCCGAGGAACTGGCCTGCTTGCCTTCTTAAACTGAATAGGAAAATATAATTTTGTAACTTTTCTTAATGGAAAAGAAGTTAGGTTTACATTTTTCATATTTAGTGTGAAGTGATTTTATGTAGATTAAGTGATTTTATGTAGATTAAAAGAACAGTATTGGGGGACAAGCAAGTGCCTAAATGTTTTAATGCTCTGTCTATGTGAGGTAGTTAGAAATAGAAGGGACCATTAGTTATACAACTATTTTTGTCAAAGTTGGAAAGGTTTTGTTTTTTGTTTTCTTGTTTTTTTTTAAATGACAAATTAAAAATGTGCAAATGTGCCAAAAAAAATTCCCTAGTGCCATTACTTCTCAGACCCTCAAAGGTTTCCTGTCTGTCGCCTGCTCCTATTAAAAGGTTTCTTCTGTTCTTTGTTTCTAGCTTGCAAAATACACCAACAAACCTGGCAACCTGGTATTTGTTATTAAAATAGCATGCATTTTCAGTTTTCTTTTTCTAAACCAGTCTAAATTAAAACTCACTAGAGCATCAAAAAGAAAAAAAAACCGAAAACTTATGAAACTTTATGTAAAGTTCTTAATTGGTGGTGCTTCTGATTTCTCATTTGAAAATAGGGACACTAACAATTGTACCATATCTCAATGAAATCTTTTCTGTTACTAGCCAAAAGTAGAGTTAACCCAGAGAACTATCTAGTTAGGTCAGTAAGACTAAGCGGTTAGAAATGTGCCTTTCAGTTAAAGTTGAAGTCTCACATGCTACTACTATGAACTTACCATGTATTATTCAGTCTAAGTCTTTCTCTACAACTATGATTATGTTGCTTTTCTTAATGATTAAATATGATGCCATCAAAAATTATGATGCCATCTGTGAAATACTAAGTGTACTGATTGGCACAAAAATGGGCCTATTAAAATAATAGCTACATATTACCAGGAAAATTTAGAAAGTTAGGGAGTAACAAGTCCATGACCCTGAAACCTTTTTTTTTTTTTTTTTTTTTATGTATTGGAGAACAATGAACTCTTTAATCAGAAGAAAGTCCAGATTTCTCCCTGCCAAAAAAATAGGAATAGGAGCTGGGGAGATGGCTCAGTAGAATAAGCGCTTGCCTGGCAAGCATAAGGGCCTGAGTTCAATCCCCAGTACCACAAGAAAGAAAGAAAGAAAGAAAGAAAGAAAGAAAGAAAGAAAGAAAGAAAGAAAGAAAGAAAGAAAGAAAGAAAGAAGGAAGGAAGGAAGGAAGGAAGGAAGGAAGGAAGGAAGGAAGGAAAGAAAGAAAGAAAGAAAGAAAGAAAGAAAGAAAGAAAGAAAGAATAAGAAATAGTGAAGAAAAGTAGAAAAGAAAAAAAACATTAAAAGACCTACCTAGATCCACTTTGGTGTGCATAGGGCTGGAAACAACCCATTATAGTCTAGGTGTGTAACATGTCACATAACAGCCATTCATTCAGATTGGGAATGTCTGATTAATTCACCCAGAATTTACCATTACAAGGATGTCCTTCCAACTAGTTTCTCTGGAGAGAAACTCTCACCAGACAGTACAATTAGATCCAATCTGCACAGGTGTCAAGCACTCAACACACATTAAAAATGACATTTTCCCTTATTTTATAGCATAAATATTTGTCTTCCGGGGCCAGGGAGATGGCTCAGTAAAGTAAACACTTACTTGGTAAGCACAAGGGCCTGATTCAATTCCTGGTTCCACTAAAAAAAAAAGAACGCTTGTCTTCTGGCATTTCACACATAGGAGCATTCCAAGGAAGTCTTTGAAAGAGCATCATTTCAGGATGGAAGGCTCATGATGAAGAGTGAATGACATATAGATTACTCAGTGTAGGAAAACTATGTTCAATAGTTGTCCATATCTCAAACAGAGACTTATAGCTTTCTGCAGAATCTTTTCCAAATACTGATTTTTTCTTTTCTTTAATGTATGTAGTACAGGGCCTATGGGGTCTCACTCTGTAGATCGGGCTTGTAGGAATTTTCCTGTTCTCAGCCTCCCAAGCACTGTTACTACAGGCACACACACACCACCACACCCAGTCTCAATCACTGTCTCAGTGCAACCTGGGGTGGGGCCAGCACAGCACCCCAGGGATCAAACCCTGGCCGCTGCGCTCTGCCTAAGGAGGCTCTTTAGTCCATTGAGCTATCTAGTCAGCCCTTGGTTTCTTTTTTTGAATGAGGCAGAAGACAATGAATAAAAACCTATAACTCCTGAAGCAGACTTGAATGGGATGTGATTTTTGCTACTAAGATGAAAACATCCCATTCTATAAAAGAATGTTCAGTCAAAAATTATAAGAACCTACTACTGGCCAAGTTTTAAGAATAATTTATTGAAATGGACATGATTTGTTGCTTAACTGTCATTTCTGTCACTAAAGTATGATAAATGTGAAGTTACTAAAAAAATAAAAGGCTCAACAGGGACCCCGGAGAGGGTGATATTAAAGGAGCATCTTTGATCTTCTGTGGCTTTGAGTATGCATTCCCAGTGCAGGTTTATGTCTTCTATCTAGTATATTTTATGCTTTAGCTGAGGGTTTTTATAGCATTCCCAGCATATCCAAGCTCAGGCCTGATACCTGACCTCTCAAGAAATTCTGAGAGACTATTCTGAGATGTATTCCACCTTACATCTCAAGGGTGTCCAGTGGGATTACAAATAGCATTAACAAGCTCATTAATATGCCTTCTATCACCTTTTTTTTCCCTTTTGCTTCACTTGCTTTCATAGCATTCCTCCTGAGATCATCTCCGAAATAAATTTCTTGCACTAGAATTCTCATCTAAGGTTCTAAGAAAATCTACGCAATCTAGGAAATCTGAGACAGTCTAATGTTTCCTGGCAAAAAAGGTGCTTTATTCTAAGTTGAAAGAACAGCATGACTAGGATCACAAACAGAAAAGGTCATAGAGTGTAGTTGAGGAACTGTCAGTTAGAGCCCACATCTTGGAGTGTTAAGGGACTGAGGGCCAAAGTGGAAATGTGAACAATTCCTGAAGAGTTTAAACATTGCACAAAGATGTTTAGTTTCATATTAAAATCTTCAAGAACAGGATGAAGAGTTGATTAGAAATTGAGAGGTGGTGGATTTAAAAGCTAGAAATGACAGGCATTAGACATGATAGAGAGAAGAGTCATACTCAGATAAGTAGACCAAGGGGAATATTGTATGTACATAGGATTGGGGTCACTTTCCAAATTGTAACTTATGTAAAATATCTCGTGTACCCACTCCAGGAAGGAGGATGGCTTTGAAGCTATTTGTAGCAGGGCCCAAGTGGCAGGGCTACTTAACATTCAGACGTGGGACACATGAGGATGGAAAGCTTGCAGAAGGTATGAAGAGGAGTTAAATCTTCCAGGTGATGAATCCAAGATCACTGGGGAAATTGTAGCATAGCAGCTGAAATGATCTAGGGCCTTCATGATAGATTTCAATTTTAAAAAAATGGTTTTGAATAATCAGCAAGAATATCAAAGACCCGGGGTAACAAGATCAGGGAGAATATGCAGAGTGAGAAGAGGAGGCAGGAGAGAACTCTAGAGAAAATGTTGGCATTTAGGACACTTAAGAACACAAAATCTGAGGGCCGGGAAGATAGTTCAGTAGAATAAGTGCTGCCTGGCAAGAGCAAGGCCCTGAATTCAATCCCTTTCCCCTCCCAGAAAAGCAAATACAGAATCTGAGACTCAAAAAAAAAAAGAGAGAGAGAGAAAGAAAAAAGGAAGAAACACACAAACAATAGCAAAAAGGAAGAAATGAACATAAAAGGTTAGAGAAAATAGGAAATGATCAGTGATGTCAAATACTGCAGGAATTCAGATAAGAAACACTGAGCAATAACTCTCAAGAGTTAGCAATTGTCTTATTGAGCATTTGCCAACCAGTGGGCTCTGAATGCTGAACACTGAGATGGAAATAAGGAAGCAAATACAACTTGTACTAATGCCAGTTTCAAGAAGTGTACCTTAGATGACAAGAGATCTAATATTTAGTAGTTACAAAGCACATGAGACCCAAGGTACTTTCAAATGCTTCACACAAGTTAGTCCAGGCTGTGGAGGAGGTGTTGCAAAGGAAGATCCTGCAGTTAGGCAGAGTTGTTCAAGGATATCAATTACAACTAAATAGTGAGGGTCAGTCTAGGCTGTAATGTCAACCATACTGGCGACCAAGCTGTTTATGAAAGAGGAGAAAGAAAGACACCATTACAGGAGATTTGCAGATGAAATGGCAGATACTGAATAGATTCATTTTTCTAATAGAAAGAATACTTGAGAAGGGGAAATCACAGCTTCGGTGATGAATCTGATGAATCTTATTTTCAAAAAAAATAAAAATGTGTCCTAGTGAGATATCTATTCTCATTGGAGGTAAGAGCAGGGCAGTTGTTGATGTTGGTCAGCTGGGTGGGAGAAAATTGAAATTCTTTATAGTTGATGACTTCCAGTTTCCAAAGAAAGGAAATCGAGAAAGATAATGAGTGAAGATGTTAGGTATTAAAATTCAATATATATACTTGATGAAGTTTTTTTAGTAAACAGGAAAGAAACAAAACTATTGGAGCCCAGGAATATTGTGCCAGATTGAAACTTCATGGGAAATGAGAATCACAAATGTTCTTGACATTAATCTCATGAAGATGGTTTTCTATACTATGCTTAACATCCTGATACTGAGAAAGCAGAAGGATGGAAACTGAGTTTTTTTTTTTTTTTCAGTTATTTTTGGTAGGATAGGATTCAATGTTAAATAAATGGGGTTTTTGAGGATAATACCAAAAATGTTGATAAATAGAATTTATGATACATAACAAAGGGGTTCTTCAAGGAATACAAGGAGAGAGAAATGTGAATGTAGGTGAGTACTAAAGGTCTTGAAGGAGCTATGTAACTACAGACCCAGGAGTAGGTTAGTGAACAAACAGAAAGCTCTGAGTAGTTTAGGAAACTAAACTTGAAGATGCAGATACCTGAAGTTATGGTCCAAAAATAGTATACACTCAAAGTTATGCGAAGCCCAGATAGTAGTTATAAAAGAAAGTCACAGACCGGAAGGAAAATAGAAAGCTAATATGAGGTAAAAAAAGAAACTCATGATTATCTGGCCTAGATGCTCATGCTTGTAATCTTAGCAAGTTAGTGAGATAACTTTCTCCAAATAAAATATTTTAAAAAGGGTGGAGATATAGCACAGTGTGAAGGTCTTAAGTTCAATCTCCAGTAACACACACACACACACACACACACACACACACACACACACATACACAATCCCAATGCTTAGATTGTTAAATATCACCATATGAACATTGGCACTGGAATCTGGTAAGACAGTGTCAATTTTTTAAAAGGGCAAGAAAAGACTACAAGCGAGGAACAATTCTAAAAAAAGTAAAATAAAGGACCGATGACTGGAGAACTGCTTGATTATGATAAGGAGATGTTTCTGTATAGGAGCAGAATGGCTTTATTGTGCTGGGTCACGAGAGAAGGAATTCTGTTCCTATAATGTCTTTTCTTTTCCATCTCTGACCACATTCCTGGCTCTGTAAGTTACCCTGCCCTAAACAATGCCTTAGTTACTTTCTTTGTTGCTGAAACAAAATATCCCGTACCTCAAGTTAAAGGAGGGAAGGATTATTTTAGCTCACAGCCTGTAGGGGGTTCAGTCCAGAGCCAAGCATGGCAGGGTGGCCTGGCAGAGGGGTGTCACGGAGGAGGCCAACATGCAATTAGCTTTGCCACAGCCCTGCTTTTTCCCTTTGTCCTGTCCAGGCTCCAAGCCTTTTGGGACCCAGGATGGACCCTCTGTCTTCAGTAAGCGCATTCACCCACACCCAGAACTACGCTAGTTCTAATTGGTAGACTACTTTAGTACCACACACCATTTCCAGTATCGTATACCCTAGATCCATCCAGCTCTAAGGACCTCCAACCATGAGTTCATGAGGCTTAGGAGAACATCAACATACAAGCTACATCAAGCAATTAAAGCTCTCAGCAAAATATTAAAAAAACTAATGGTTCAGATACAGAACATTTAGCATAGAGAGGTGATTCCAGAGGCAAGACGGCCTGAGGAGGACTTTACGGTAGTGCTGGTTTTCTGCCTGGGGACACTAGGGACCTCTGCACACCAGGTGTTACTAATGTGGAATGGAGCATACAGCAAAATTGGAAAGACAAATCAAACTGTGCTTGCTGCAGAAGCTGGACATTTGGCTGCTCAGCAGGGAACAAGCCCCGCAGAAAAGGGGACCTAGAAATCTACATGAGGGCTGTTGTCATTCTTCTATGAAATAAATACTTGTAGTGAAATAGATTTTCCTGTTCAAATGTCTCTCTAATGGAGATGCTATTTCCAGCCAATACTAGATAAATGGCCTCAGTTCCTTCTATTCCTCTTTTCCCTGGAACCTGCAGTATTGCCTTGATAGAACTGATCTCTGGACATTGTGATACATATTGGCTACAAGTATGCAATTCCTGTCAGGGTAGGAATTGCCTCTGCTGAGTCCCTTGCTAGGTCTTGTGTACCTAGAATAGTACTCACTGCCCATGCAAAGAGGGTGATGCATATTTTTGAATGAAATATTTGGTTTACGTAAGATTATTCCTTTGTGACAGTCAGTAGGATCTCTACAAAGCAGAAAACAGATTTTACAAAAGTTTCATCATTTGTCCAAGGCTGTCCATGAAGACACACAGGATTAGAATTTCAGTCTTCAGAGGTCAATGACAGGATATGTTCATTAACTTATGTCTATGCAAAAGAGTTAAGATAAATTTGTGATGTAGGACAAAGTTAGGAGCTTAAAGCATGAGAAAGCCTTTTCTCAAATGAAAATTTTCCGAGTTCAAAAAAGGTCTTACATAATTCTGTTTTAGGCTCAGTGATGCTTTATATTATATTATACTACATTTTATTTTATTTTTGTATTCTAAGGAAGGGTCTGCAGCGTGTTCAGGGTCTCACTACTAGGTTGGACTCCTAGTGTTCTGCCTGTTTACAGCCTCTCAAGAGCTGGGATCACAGGTACCCACCACCATGCCCAGTCTCAATTGCCATCTCAGCACACCCCAGGGGCAGGGCTGGCATGGCAGGCCCATGTTTTAATGTAAAATAAGAATTATTTCTTAATTACTGAAAACTGAGGTACTCATTCCTTTCTAGAACTACACTGGACCAGAATACATAGGGGTATCCTTACAATTCCCCAATTAGAAAAAAAAAGATTAAATTAAATTGTTCTTAGCCCTGACAGGTGACTATGGGATAAGTTTGTGTAGTTTTAGAATTGGAAACAACTTGCAAATGAGATTTGAAATAAAAAATAAGAAGAGATAGAGGGAACTGATGCTAAGATGAGGTGCTTTCCTACTTATCTTAGTTTTGAGATAGAAATCTCATGCCCTGTAGTTAGAATACCCCAGAAGTTATTACCCTTCCCTCTAAAACTGATATTTTAAACATTAAAAAATGGAAGTGGTAGAGTGAAAAGCCAGAATTGCTTTATCACTTTTCCATAATTTTCCAGCATAGATACTTTCTTTACAACCTCATTTCTTACCCATCATGATAATTTTGTTGTCACATTCACAATGTCAATTTTATCATCTACATTTTGCTTATATTATTTTTAAAACATCTGTTTATTTATTTATTCGGTACAGGGTGGCACTATGCAGTTCAGACTTGTAGTGATCCTCCTGCTTCAGCCTCCCTACTGTTGGGATTACAGGCATGCGTCACCACGCCCAGTTTCCTTATCCCGCACAGTGCACGGGGTTTCTGGAGCTGGCATGGCATGCAGTACTGGGGATCGAACCCGCATCCCCGTGCTTGCCATGCAGGTACTTAGACAGCTGAGATATCTCCTCAGCTCTTGCTTACATTTATTGTTTCCTTAAAATACAGAATTTACTAAGGGCATGATACAGCAATGTCATTTTCAAAAGCAAGAAGTGGAAAACCCCTGATTTAGTCTCATTTCTTCACTTTGAAGATGAAGAACATGAGAAGGACCGTGTAGCTGGAGCCCAGTCACACAGCTGATTAGAGAAGACGTGGATGTTGACCAGCACTACCTGGATCTCCATTCACTTATCCTCTTTCTGAATCACGGTGCATTTTTAGTGCCCTAACTTTTGAGTGAGGAAGGAAAAGGTGACACAGGTACCAGCCTCCTATTCACTGTCTTAAGTACAATACAATATCCTATAGATTAACAATACAGTAAAATCACGCTCATGCAAGCTGATGGCCAAGGTTACTGATGACATCATGTTCACGGGAACCCCGTTTATTCAGACATACCTACAAGTGTTTGAAACTTCACTGTCTCCTACGACAGAGCCTCACCACCACTCTCCATGAAACCAGAAACAAATAGGGGCATATTTACCTCTATGATCCATGTTCTGATTTTAATTTTGTTCTGAGAAATGCCTCTTTTTCCCACCAGCCTCTCCTCGCCATATAGCAATAGCCACGGCTGCGTGTGTCGTGAGCTCCCCTTTCCCTCTACTCTCTTCTCAAGCTCCTCATAGCAGGTGTGCTTTCACCCACTCAAATCACCGTGGAAGCTCCCTCACGCTGTGCTACAGCTCTGTGTCCTGAGCATTATGCAAGCTACTGCAAAGGAAATTGGCATGATTTTCCTTACTGACTAAAATAGCTTGAGTTAGTGCCAGGCGGAATTGTTTTCGTTTTCTTTATATTAACATTAACTTTGTGCACTGCTAGCTTTTCTCTTTCCATTTCTGACTCCTCTGCTTATGGCAGTTCTTTCCTGTTTGGGGCTGTTTGTTTTGCCAAAAGAGAAGGGTCTTAATTCAGAAGGACAGAACCAGGCGAGTGGAGGTAGGTGGGGCTGACTGAGGGAGCTATGTGATTGACAAGTTTGGTTTCCTCTGCAATCCTGAGCTCATACCAGATAAATTTATGGTGTCTGTTTGTTGTTATGTATTATTCTTAAATGCCAATGTTTCAACCACAGTAATTTATCCACTTTATCAGGAAGGATTTTTTTAAAATATATGTTCTAGCATCATGGCCATGGTCAGTTTAATAAAAGCATGAAATTGAATTTCTGACTGGGATTGAATCTTCTCCTTAAAGTGACTTCACTTTCAAAGTCATCAATACACTAGAGAAATTTTAAATTTTCTGCAGACCCAATGATTTTCAAGGTTTATCCCACTAAAATATAACACGTTTTCCTTAACTATAACCCTGTGGCTGTATGATATAATGGTTCCTATTCAACTATGTTATTTCTGTGTAAAATGAAGCAACACATTTAACCTATTATGATCAAAGTTTCTTCATCTATACAATTTGAGAGCTAGATGAAGTTAACTCTTAGCTCTGTTGAACTTACTTATAATTGTTTTATTCTTTTAGAGAGGGTTTAGGATGCCAGTAATTATAACTTTAAGGTTTTACATTTGCATATCAGAAAGCATTATGCAAGAAGCATTTCATCACCCTTAGCAAAAATCTTAGGATACAACTTAATATTTTTAGTGGCTTCACAGAACAAAAAGTATATACATTGAAAATTTGAAGTAGAAAATGATGTTTCTGAATATTGGTTGCCTTGGCAGAGCTCAAGGATGAAAGATCATAAGTGGAACACTGGAACTCAGAGTTAGGTGAGTTGGTGTGTGCGGTTTCCCCTCCAAAACCGCATGGTGGCCTGCTATGAAGCCATAGTGTACCTCTACAACCCAGAAGTGAAGAAGAAGCAAAGAAACAAAATTATTGCAGTGTACTGTGGTATACGTATAATATCATATGCATGTGCCACAGGGGTGGTGGAGGTACAGAGAAGGTAAGTTACTCTCGGACAGTGGTGGTGAGCTCGGGGCACGTGCGTCACAGTGGGTCGTTTATCACTCTAAAAGGTTTGCCTTCACTACTTTAGTGATTGAGCACACACTACAGAGAGAAAGGTGTTTGTACAGGTAATTGAGAGAAAGACAGAACCGAAGAACATTCAAGGCCCAGAAATGAGCAGACTTCAGAGGCACAGAGGCACATTCTGGGAAGACAGGTGTAGACTAAAGTCTGGAGGGCTAGGATGCAGGTGCATGGCACAGGTTTGGAGAGAGCTTCCAGGACTCACCTATAAAAAGTATTTATGTCATGCCAAGCACCTGAGCGTAGCTGAGTCAAACCTCAAGGCTTTGTGCAGAATAGTGGAAATTACAGGTCTACAGTTCAGAAAGATGCCAAGGTAAAAGAACAGAAATGTGATTGTAGTGGTTCATATGCTAGACGTATAAAAACTATTCAGAAAACATCATAATAATTTAAAAATATACTACCTAAAAATCTCCACATAATTTCTTTACATGTATTTGGTTCTGATAGGGTCTCACTTTGCAGCTTGGACTCAAAGTGATCCTCCTGTTTTTCAATTATTCCAGTGCTGGGATTGCAGGCATATGCCACTATACCCAGCCGCTGTGGCCAGCTCAGCCCACCCTGGGGAAGGGGCTGGCACAGCGCATGGTGCCTAGGATCCAACTGCACTCCCTGCACTTGCCTAAGCTTGCCTAAATGGGTGCTTTAGTTCACTAAGCCATCTCACTGGCTCTGGCACATAAATGTTTATAGCAGCTTTATTTATAATATCAAAGCCCAAATTAACCAAGATGTCTTTAAAATGTCGAGGGAATAAACAAACCATTGATACATGTACTAGAATATTACTCATGAATGAGTTGTCAAGCCACAAAAACATGAATGAAAGAAGCCTGTCTGAGAAGTGCACATAATGTAGGATCCCAACTAGGTAAAATTCTGAGTGCAATAAGTAGGTGAATCATGTTAGATTGTTAGAGACGAAGCTTTTCTGTATTACACACTAATGACAAGTACATGACATTGTTTCTTCCAAAGCCTACACAATTTGCAAAAGTTCACGCAATGGGTGAACTTTGCCCTACACTATAACACTACCTGATGAATGAATATTAGTTCAGTGAATTCAAGAAATTTACCAGGCTGATCAAACATGCTAGTAATAGTTGAAGTTTTGTATAAGGGAAGGGTAGTTATAGTTATCTGTGCAATATGAAAAATATAGAGCAGAAATAGATGAATTTGAAAAGAATTTATAAGAAAGAATTAAGTAGGGGGAAAATTTGATCATTAGAAGCAGGAATTTTTTTGTTTATATCAGTTTTAACTATGTATAAAAATAAATATAGGTGCATTGGTAAAGTAGTCATACTCCCAAGAGAGATACAATGAAAATTTCATTATTCTTCTTTTGTTACAATTCACTGTTAATTCTATAAAAATATAGTTCTTATTCCTATAAAATTCCTTATATACCATGTTTTTATTTCAATATATTGTCTCATATTGTGGTTTTATGAGGAAATGTTTGTAAGCATAAAGAAAATACTATCTTTAAGACAATGTCTGCAGTACACCTGATTTGAAGTAATTGAGACTACATGTTAGAAATTCACAGTACCTGTCCTATTAATACACTTTAGCAATTTTATTTCAGTGTTGGGACTCAGCTTATAAATTTTAAGTCTATACAAAAGATATTCTTATTTTGTGATGTTTTATTACTCTCCAAGCGTGTTTCAGAATATGTGTATATAATGGAACAAGATGCAAGTGCCTGCTCACATGGCAAATGCTATAGGTGACATGCACACAGACACAAGAGAAAATTTTAGATGGTGAAAAGAATTTATGATGATGTGCGTGAAATTTCTTGGGGCAGGGTGGTTTGGGAGATCACTGTCTTAGGAGATGCTACTTAACTAAGCCATTAAAAAATATTGTAAGTAGATAATCACACACAAATGGCAGAGGAGGTGCAGTGTGAAGAAGTGCTTGGCGGAAGTACACACGTCTTTGGGTGTGAACACCTTTCCATAGTGAAGGACCCAAAGGGATAGGGTTCTCCATAGAATGATAAAAAAAAGTGAGAAGGTCAGAAGGGGGCTGGTATTATAATTTGAAGCTATATAGCAAAGCACCCCAGGAAAAATGGTCCAAAACAAGCAAACTATCGTTTCAGTGGACTTTGGGCCACAAAATAGAAAGCATGGCTTGTCTCAGGTGCAACCCACCTGGGACCTCAATTTGTGATTATAATGAAATAGCTTCAGACTCCTGCTTGGCCCATAGACTGGGGAGGTTTTCCCCCACGCCTTTGCACTGCGATCAGAGCACATAGGCCTTGCTTTTCCATATGGTGTTGGCTTTCCACAGTGCTGAATCTCGTTTCATGGGAGGCTTCAAGAGTGAATACATGGGAAGAATTTCAAAAAGTCTAAGTAGTGCAGAGTTTGATGGCTCAGGTTTTGCGAACACATAGCATCACTTCACCTGTACTGTATGGACTGGGGAAGTGATCCAGATTTAGGAGGAAGGGCCATCTTCGTGCATTTCAATGAGAGGAGTATGAAAGAATTCTGTCTCATTTTTTAAAAAGTTAAACATATCCAGGAGTCAGATGATGAAGGGAGTTTTAAGCCACTATAAAGAGTTTGATTTTTAATCTAGCTGCAATAAGAAACCACTGCAGAATTTTGAGTAGGAGCGTTTATGATCTAAGGACCTTTGATTTAGGAGAGTTGAACTGTATTCGACTCCACAGCAAACACTTGGAAACAGACTCCCAAGAAAAAAATTAATAAAATCTTGTTAATAGCCACCAGGTAAGGCAGGAAACTCTCATTACTTCTCAGTTTTTTCTTTTTACAAACAGCATGACACAGTAGTCATTTTTGAACTTTTATTTTCTCCTTATAGAATTTTACAAATTAGGAAGGCCCTATACTGTTATACAGTAAATCTCTCTCATTTATATGATGAGAAAAATGTGATTCAGAGAGGTTAATGACTTTATGAATGTTAACAGCAAATCACTGGGAGACTCTAGTCTGGGTAATGAACAGAAGATTTCAGCAGTGAAAACAGAACAAAACAGTACTTAAATATTATAATATAGTCACATACTAAGCAATTCCTTCCTACTGGTTTCTCGCGTATAATACATTTTCAAGTATAATAGCTGCCTTAGTCTTCATCAGTTTAAAAAATAGTAATCATGATCACTATGATCCTCATTTTATACTTATAAAACCTTAGATCTGGATTAGAAATGCAGATCACTTCTTTCCATTTTAAGAATTTTAACTAACTGGGCAAGGTGACACACTTCTGTTATCCCAGCTGTTAGGAGGCTGTAAACAGGTGGATCACGATGAGTCTGATCTAATAGTGAGACCCTGAATACCCTGTAGACCCTTCCCTAAAATACAAAAAAAAAAAAAAGATAACAATTTTAACTCAAATGGAGATAAGGAAGATAGCTTCATTCTCAAAAAAAGCAAAAGTATAAGAAAAAAAATATATATATATTCCAATGTTAAAAACAGTATAACAATTTTTGAAGGAATTCTACATTTCTGAATATCCACACTTGGCCTTTTGTATATAATTCATGGAGTAAATTGCCTAATTGTTCCTTTTAGTGTGATTTGTCATTTAGGTTATGGTCAATTAGTAATATAGTGATTCCTGCAGCTCATAGTAGAAGAGATAGAAGAACAATGATTGCAATTATTATGGACTGGAGGAATAATAGAACTTGATATTGTGTTACAGCAGGTAATTTTGTGCTGACAATAGTTGTACTGAAGATAATAGCACCTCATATGAAGGATACTCCTGCAAAATTTAGTGAGAAAATTGTTAGCATGCATATTTATTTTTTTCACTGAAAATTGTCTCAGTTTGATACGCTTCTGTGAGAGTAAGGACGTCTTTTGATATCAGTATTCCAGTATGCAATGACAAGTTAGAAGAAGGATGGCATCCACGTGGAAAAGTTCCTGCATCTCTGTCCCTCGTTGCTATTTCATTTCACCTTTGGCTTTGCCTCATATACCCTGCATCTGCTCTGGTGTTTATGCAGCATCTTCACCATCCTGGATTCTTTGCAGACTTCAGACATGAGTGAAGAAAAGTTTTGCAGGGCCCATAAGACTGTATATTGAGAGTAAATTGTGGTTGTTGATTCCGTGTCAATCAACACCTGTCTAAATCCCTCAACTTGCAAATTCCCCTCCTCTACTCTTAAGTTACTTTAATTATTTTGGGCTTCTTAGCTGAAGACAAAGCAAAGGGAAATAATTCATTATTTTGAGACTAAAAGGTTAGTGTATTTCTCATTCTGCATAATCTTTGTCAATAAAGTTATGAAAAATCATGTACAGTTTTAATGGGAGAATGCTTCAGTTTTACATACATTTATGAGTGTAAGGACAATATATTGAGAGATAAAGTATTTTTTTAAATATCTGATGTTCTGGGGCTTTTGTTTCCAGTTGGAAAAGTAAGGAAATCATTTAACATATAGTGAGTTTAAGTTTAAGAGAAGAACCAGGGCTATGGCTCAGCACCACAGTGTCAGGCAGGCAAGGACAAGATTGTGGATTTGATTTCTGATATCAAAAAACAAAACACAAATAAATTTAAGAGTGAAACTATGTGTCAAAGGGTATAGGTACTATTTGAAAAAATCAGACAACACTGTTGGAAGCAACTCAGGTATGTGCAGTTTGGACTATAGCCCTAGAGCCATTCTCATTCAAAGTAATAAGAAAAATTTGGACAATGAGGAAGAGTATATGCTAAGTCTTAAGTGATAAGCAAATCCACACCAACAGAAGATTATTTAACAAGGCAGTTTTGGAACTCTAGCTAAACTTTGATGCTAGCCAGTGGTGGAGAACAAGATCAAATGGGAAAAAGCTGGGAAGGAACTTCTGAAGTCAAAGGTAATAGTTTAAAATTAGGCCCAAATGAATAGGGAGCTGAAAGCTTTAATAAAGAAAATGGGATCTAGACAGTGAATTATCATCTCACTTCAACAAAATTTAGCAGGACCATCAATGCATTTCTGCTTTTTCGATAAAAGGACTATTTTCTATTTTTTGAACATGGGTTCAGGTGTGTGGTTTGTTTTGGCCAACAGAGCAAAATTGGATATAAACAGAGGCCTAGACAGTTCTTAAAACTTTGTCTTGTGTTCTCCTGCCATTGGGAATACTTAGGCTACTGTAAGAACAAACCAAAGTGAAATTATTCGAGTTGCAGATACTTCAGAAATATTTGTTGATCATCCAGACCAATGAATAAAGCCATTTCAGCATGTCTAGGCCCAGACAAACTGATGGATGACTGCCGAGATGAGACAAGACACTGAAGATCAGAATGACCAACCTAATTCACCCCCAGAATTGTGAGAAATGTACAGTTGTTGTTTCACTGTTTACTTCCAAATCTTGGTGAGATACGTAAAAGTTAACTGCAAACTGAAATTGTACACAATTTAGGATTTCACTGAGACACTGAAAAATAAATAGTATAAAGCAGTATCGGGGGGAATTATTGATCAAATCTCACCCAGGGTCAAGAGGAGGGAGTACAACACATCGTGTATGTCATCCTGTGATGACGTTCATCATTATTCCTGAGTATTCTCCAATAAGCTGTGCAGTCTGAGGGACAGAGATCATCTAGACTTTGATCCTGTATCCCCAGTGTTTTTCAATAAATATTTGTTGGACGAGGTGACCTAGAGAATGGCCATGACAAAGACAGAGAAAACACACATGCGTCTTTCTGAAAGCATTCATGAATATGCTTAAATTAACCTGGAATCTTTGCTGTTCCGATCATTTCTGCAGGGCTATTGGGGAAAATGTGAATGCCACTGTAAAGTTCCTTCCTTGGAGCGAAAGAGAAATTAGTGAAAGTGAAGAAATCCTTTATTACTGGGAACGTGAGGACAGCCGAAAGAGAAGCTCCATAGAGACAGAGATTGGAGGTACTATGGGATTGGGCTAGGGGTGGGGTTTACAGCAACATAACAGGCGCTGATTGAGGGAGGGTTGGTGCATCAAAATCAAAACCAGAAGCTCTCAGTTAATCTGAAGAGAGGTAACTACAGTCTAGGAGCAACTGGTCTTCGTTGGTTCCGGCATTCCCTTGCCATGCTGACCCTCCCCCGTAACGACCAGGTAGATCCCTGCTGGGGCATACACCCATTGGCTACCATATAATCATCCACTTGACACCTGCCATTGTCTTTCCAGCTACAGTTTGACTTTTCCACCAAGATGTATCCAGAGCTCCATTGCTCTTTAGCTACCTTAGGATACTGGGAGAAATTTTCCCTAAGTTTGACTCTTATGGGCAATTCCCAGTTGCCCTGACACTGAGTATACAATCTGGATATTAATTCTGATGCAGTGTATTGGTGTTAGGGATGAATATTGTTGTTCTTATTTAACTGTTTCTTACATTTCAACCTATTCTCCACAACCACAGAGTTTCTATTTTCAAAATATCATGTGAAAGGCAACATGTTGAGCTTAATTTTCTTGTCAATTATAATTAGAGTCATTTCAAAACAAAGAGGAACACATCTCATTCCATTCAATAACAACATAATACCAAAAAAATAAATCTACCTGATTTAATTTTACTGAAAGGAAAGTTGTACTTTTCTTTTCACTCATTATGAGAGTCACAATTTTTGACTCTCAATAGTAGCTTCCTCCTTAAGGAAAAAAAAAAATGTAAGTAAATTTAAATCTTGAGTTCCACTGAAAGAACATGCAAAATGTTACTTAAAGTTATGGACAAGGGCCTGAAAATGGAGTGTCTTGCTTCTCCCCAGTCTCTTCCTGTTGAAGGTGTGCATAATATGTGACCAGTACTGAAGGTTTTATCCACATGTTTTTAAGGTGAAAGAAAAATATTTCGTCCATTATAGATAATGAACTCAGAGTCAGAAAACATATTTTCTCAATGTTATAGCCTAGAAGAAATTTGTTGTTTGTCATCTCAGGTTCCTTATTACATTGAGCTGATCTTGCTTGCTTCCCAGCTGTCACTGCCCTGCTTTGGCGTCTTCAGTAGTTTTCCTAAACCAAATCTACATCATCATCTCTTCTGCTGTGGGGCAGACCACTCCCTGCAGACAACCTAGGCTTCTCTTTCACTTCTGTATGCAGAGTTTCTGCAAAAGCATTGGCATTGCAGGATCCTATCCAAATGTCTTCTGGGTTTTCTTTAATAGCTACGGTACACTTGATTTACAGCTGCTTCAGCAAATGGCTGGACTCATCGCTGTAAGTTGAGGTACTTAGATCCTTTGCTTTTCACAGGCTCTATGTTATTGCAACTTTGAAGGGACTCCAGTGGTATATCACTGACAAAATCAGAACAGCATTGAATTTTTCAGTCCGTAATTATCCAAGCTGGATATAGAAGATGGAATGTCGCAAAGCTTCCAAGGTACTTGGACTGCACGGGTACAGTTCTTACAAAATAATTAAACAAAAGTTAGGCAATGGTTACTCTAACAAATCTGATGGCAAATGCACATTATCTGAAACATTTCAGGTACAGACACTAAGAATAAAATTCACCGAAGGCAGAATATCCTGAATGCTTGCCTCCAAAACACTGATCTAAAACTTACCAACATATATGTATTGAGAAAAGATGCAGCTTCATTAATTAGAAGACATGTATATTTGCATTTCATTAACTGAAAGGTTCACAGTTAAGTCTCATTTAGACTAAGAGGTGAATTAATTCACATGCCCAAGTAATTTATAGGTGAGTCATAAGAAAATATGACTGACTGTTTTCTGAGTTATTTTTTTCTCTCATTCTGAGACAGAATACTTGCTGTCCAAAATGATGGAAGGAAAACTTTGTCTAGCCCAGGGTTTGAGGTGGAGGACAGCAAAAGCATAGAGGAGAAGGACCAAGTCCTTTTTAGTCCCCTTTCATTGTGTGTGGGCTGCCCGTCATCTGGTGGGTGTAGGACTTGCACCATCTCCCTGACCTCCTCCTGCACAGACTCAGGATATTCGCAAGACGAGGACCCTGGTCCCCTGTGCAGTCACTTAGTTAGGCTTCTAAACTTCTCAAGTTGACACGCAAACCAACCATCACCACATCTTGGAACATAAATAGCCATCCAGGCCATGCCCTACACACCTTAGTATATACATTCACTGAGTTACTTACTTAAGCTTCCAAACTTCTCAAGTGTATCAACCATTACAACTAATGTCAACCGTCTCACCTTGTCTCAATTTATAAGCAAAATAAAAATCTACTGAATAGACACTGATTCAAGAATCATGTGTTCATCTTTTAATGTCATGTGTTATCTTCCATCATGAGTTTAGAAAAAAAGTAAGATGTATCTGGATTAAAAATGCTTCTTGAAGTGTATTTATTGTAAAGACTCCAGTTCCAGTACTTAAATACTGATAATTTGACAACATTAAATCTAGTGCTTGTTCTGTTCTTGCACGGTACTACACTTCAGAGTGAATCTTAAGCCAAGAGCTGCACAAGAAGTGTTATGATTTTGAGAGCTGAGTACAAAATTCTACGGTGAGACAGTATTCTCTTTTATAAGTATAGGTTTGTGAAGCATAATTATTTTATTCACCTTGGGATGTCTTTACATATGTACAGGATCTTGATAGAATTCAGTCCTCCTTCCCTTGTCTCCAACCCTCTATTTCTTCTCTTTCTTAGTTCCTTCTCCTCTTCACAATGCCTACCTATTCTCTGTTTCCTACCATATTCCTTGAGTTATTTATATGCTTGATGTCTTATCTATGAACACCATGAAATATTTGATCCTCTGTGTCTGGTTGATTTCGCTTATTGTGGGCCCGAAGACCTATGCATTTTTCCAACAAATGACTCCAATTTAACTTTATTTTTGGCCCAGCAAGTCTCTGTATTGTGTGTAGAACAATTTCTGTGACCTAGTAGTATTCTTCCTGGCTACAATTCAGTGGGACTACTTGGTTCTAATGGTGGAACATTCAGGGATATCTCTAATGGTTTCGGCACTTGATGTACTGGTATAGTGACTGACATAAAACATACATGCACTCAGAGAGTGAGTACAGCAAAAAAGGAGGTGAACCTGGTGGGACCAACATTTGACACAATGCAGCAGAATTTAGGGGAAAATCTAGTGACACTTGAATAATAATTTTTTTCCAATACAATGCCTATTTGATCCAACCTTTAATTAACCCATTTCTTATGTACTATGATGAAATCTCCCCTTTTCTGCTCCAGGACTATTGACCTCAAATTTTATTTAAAAGTTCTATACACCTCAATTGTCTGTGAGTCTAAATATTTTTTTTGAAACAGGGTCTTGCTCAGCAATTCAGGCTGGCCTTGAGTTCACTTTGTAGTCCTGGCTGGTCTCTAATTAGTAACAATCATACTGCCTTAGCCTCCGAATTCTAGGATTACAGGCATGTGTCACCATGCCCAGTGTGTGTGAGTAAAATTAGTGTAATATATGGATTAAGATGATCTGATATTACTGTATTTTTGAATTTTGTAATACAATGATATATGAAGGCTATAGAGACACAGTGGAATTTTAGCCACTGTAGCATTAATGTTATTTTGAAAAATATTTAACAATAACAAGGTAACAATAAAAAGAAGGGATAGAAATCACTGCCTAGAAAATCCATGATTATAATGGATAACTACTAATCCAGACTTTGGGATCATTGAGAAAGGACTGCAAAATTCAGGATGCGGTGTAAATTGCAGATCGGAGCATGAATGGACACAGAGCACAGCGGGTTTAGAAAATGCCAAGGGATTGAAAACAAGAGTTTCAGGGACAACAGGTAGATGAATAAAGGGTTCTAATGATGCATGGGTTTGTCGGGATAGTGAGGTGAGTTTTTGGGCCAAAATAGTTTTATGGCAGAGTAGGAAACATACTGAAATTTCAATCAGGTAGAAGATTCTGCATGTCATTTAAAAAAAAAATTCTTTGATAGGTCTCTTACTATTAAAGACCTCCTTCCTTAAACTCTCATTGTATATTTCTAGCAACTGACCGGCAATGGATGAATCCCCAGTAACGTAGACAGTATCAGCATTAAGATGCATGAAAACTTCCCAGAGAGATACTGAGGCTTAAGACAGAGGTTTTTCTGCAAGGAAAGTACTGCTGATCCATGAATTCTATGGATATTTTTAATCGTACACTGTTTGCTTGGATGAATGGCACAGACACCAGTGTACCTCTGCGATGATCATAGCCTTTGTTGAATACGTATTGGATTCCTGCTGTCTCCAATTCTACTTGATCTTCTGGGAATCATGCTGTGGAGATGAGCAGGCAGCTGGCTACAAGGCACCTGTCTCTGGAATGGTTATAGACGAGGAAAATGACAAAACAATCCTACTTTGGGGCCATCCTGCGTTCATCCCCGATGATGCTCTCTCTCAGGAACCTGAACCTCTCAAGGAAAATCAGAACATTGGGTTTTTTGGGCAGAGTTTTTCCCCTGTGTGTCTGTATGAAGCTCTGAGGACATATGTTGGTCTCCAAAGAAAAGATTTTCCTGGTTGGATAACTGGCAAGTGAATGGGAAAAAAAAATTTTAGTCATAAAGGGGTAGAAATGTCCTAAGAAAATTAAGGTTGGAAACTTTGAAAGAAGGCTGGCTAGATTTCAGTGAAGCTGAGGCAAACATGAAGATCAGCTTCTCACTGTGATCTAACCATTGTTCCTTAAGGTTCTTCATGATATGTATTTGCTCTGGAAACCTCTTCACTTTCTTTCCAAGAGCCTGCTTTTCCTAGAGGTTGCTTGCATTGCTTCTCCAGGAAGCTTCCTGTAAAACACCCCAATCTGCCTCACTACTCTCAAAGTACCTATATCACAGATGCAATGGCTTGCACAATGGTTATAGTCGGGTGGGTTTCTCTGCTGTCACAGTGTGAATCTGGAGAGATCCTAGATGTTGCTGCATCCCTATCTCTTGGCAGTTTGTTTGGCCTTTAGGCATCTTTGTTCCCTCAAAAAACAGTTGAGCAAAGGTGTTAGGGAAAAATTAATGACAAGAAAAGAGAGGACATTTTTAAGGGTATACTTTCAAATAGACCATTAACTTATTTTTAGCTGGAAATTATTTTTTTCCACAAACCTGTCCTCTTGGCGTGTGTTCTGTTGTCACTACTGAGAGATGGCTGCACTGGGGCAAGAGAGACAGCTTTCCAATTGATCTATAAGTCCATTAAAAAAGGGTCTTTCTTTCCTTCATCAGACTAAAAAGAGGCAGTGGATAAATGTAAGAAAGAGTCATTCAGTGATGGCCCTGAACTGATTGTTTTCAATGATAAATGAACAATAAAGCTTTTGCTATGCTGTATGGAATCAATCAGCCACCTCTTCAGAAAAGTTTGGTTCTTCATGAAAATTGGTTTGAGTGAAAAGGCAACCGGAGTAAGGATATTTGCATATGAAGAACACATGGAGAAAGAAGAACACATCCAGAGCTAAACACCAAAACATTTATCACCACTTGAGTTTCTTTTTTACTTTCATTTACAGAAATTCATGATTATTATGAGAGTAAAAGACATCAAATGTCAGAGTTGGACTCACAATATTATCCTATAGAAGATTTTATCTTATAGGTTTTAAACTGAGTGCTACTGTTAAAAAGGTGCTTATAATAACAAGATTTCATGTTGGTGAAGAGTCTAATTTTCTATATGTTCCACTGTATTTATAGAGCACTTACACATTTCATTCAGCATTCATACTATGTCTCTAGCTTCTGGGGTGGAACCTTGATTGAAGTAGATCAGAGCTCTGCGTGCATCTCCAGCTCTGCCTGCTCTTTCCCAAACATATAGCACTCAGGAACTCAGACTCAGCTGAGCAATTCAAAACCTCTTCATATCCAGAGAATGCTTTCAGCCCTTAGGAACCTTGTGAAAGTTAATAAAACAAACACAGCTGATTAAGGAAAGCTATGACAAGAATCAACACGCAAATATCGACATCTGGCATTTTAATTGTTGTCAGATGTCAACCGAGGCAAGGGAGTTTTATATTCAAGCTTTAAAAATGGTAATAGTAGAGGTGTTTCTTATAACTGCAGAAGACATTCTTTTCCTAAATCTACCTCATTTTTCTTTCCCTTTGTGGTAACATTAAGTGACTTCAGTATTGCTCTCTGTTAAGAAGATCAGTAACCATAAATAAAACACATAAGAGAAATATTAATCCTCTTTATTTTCAATGCAGGATACTATAAATAGCTGCAGATTCAAACTGAGATAACAGAAAGCATCCTGATTTTACTTAATATCATATTTGCACAACAATTATGAAGTGCTGAGAACAAGATAGGTGATTTTATGTCTGTAGTAATAATGTACTTAACTGATTTTGGTTAAGTCAATGACTGACTTAGCATTACAGTCATTTGCTATTTCATATAACAGCCATTCATAGACTCAGTGTCATGGCACTGAGGCTATGAACTGCTTCTTTTTGAGTTTTAAATTCATAGTTTCTAAACGGTAGTGGCAGCATCAACCACTGCAGGTTCTGTAGAGCAAGAGCCCAAGGCATGAATAATAGTGCCATCTTGCCCAATTATGTTGACAGTGACGAGAAATGACACACTTATCCTATAGGAGTCCCCAGGAGACTGGTTACCCTTACAGTCTTTAGGTTTTCCACGTACACCCTTAGATCACACACTCACTGCAGAGACGCAGAAGGGCCTGGAGGGCTTGTACCAGCTGTCTTCCTTTAGAGGGCTTACCATTCTTGGTCACCCTGAAATAATCCAGAGCTGCACTGTGATGAAAGCAAGGATGAGACAGAAGAGCTGTTAGGTAGATATGTGAATGAGTATTGGGTGTATCTGAAGGGGCGACATATGTGGAGATAAAGCGTAAGCACACCGATAAACTATAGTCATATTATCAATGACTTGAATCAACTAATCAATGAGCAGAGCCAGTAGCATTTATTAGGTATGTATATGCAAGCAACTAAGTTTAAAAAAAAATACTGGCCAGATTTTATGGGATATAAAGAACACTTCCCATGTGATTTTAATGAGAATGATTAAGAACCATTGTTGGAGCAATAAAGGCAGAAATAGAGAAGAAAGAAACGACATGGATTTTAGCTTTATACAGTAGATCACATATACATATTTCCTCTGCTGTTTTGAAACCTGAAACAAAACAAACATGTTTAAAAACAAGAAATTGATGAAGTGTTTTGTACATGAAAGACACCCATAATGTTTGGTACAGAAGGTTGAACAAAGACTACTTACAGGTCATGTATAGAAAGATACTAAGATACAGCAAATCTGACAGTACAGGAGCAGGAAAAAGTTTTAAAAAATTAAAAAAAAAACTATTATATTTGCATTGAATACAGAATTAAGTCTAAAGTGTGAAAACCTAAATGTAAGTTATGTAAACAATGAGTAGATGTCTCACTCTTTCCCTAACAGAGCAAGAAACTGTTCCTCCCTAAGCTTGAAAGAAGTATGCAGAATTCTTCTCTGGCTAACTAGTGGGGCCCTGGAAACATGGGACCAAGATGAATAGCAAATGAAGCAGTGTATTTCTAGAAGCAAGTGAATACATTGAAACTCTACATCATGAACAAAGATGTACCTATTTTCCTATATTGTGACTCCTGAGGAAATGTGGTTCTCTTTGTTAATGTCTTTTATTACCACTCACCTGTGAGAATAGGCAGGAGCCTGCTCTCTGGAGAAGCAGGTCAGAAGGGGAGAACATACTGAGAGATGCTAAGAGCAAGATCTCTGTAACCACTCTAGCTACAGTGCGGTGTATTCTTTGACCAAGTTCATTCCAATGCACACCAAGCTCCACTTCAGCTCTTTGGTATCTTACTGTTAATCCTTATCCTTAGTTGTGCCGAGGAGCCAATGATAGCCAGACATTTGAAGAAATACATACTCAAGAACAAGATCAAAACGAACATAGAAATAATCAGAAATGAACTCAGAGGAAACAGTTTCATTGCTATATAACTCGAGTAAAAATGTACTGGAAAGATGAAACTCTTAATATTATCATAGATAATATTGTGTATGTTAATATTAAAAAAGTATAACCAGAAATAGAAAAGTAAATGATTACCAAATTGTGGAAATAATCATGAGCATCATCAAAAAATTTGAAAACTCAGCTAATAGGAATTCCAGTTAAAAAAAAAAAGAATTTCCAAAATACAATAATAAGGGGAAAATAATATTTAAAATGTCACTGTAGGGGCCAGGGAGATGGTTCAGTCGAATAAGTGTTTCCGTGGCAAGCACGAGGGCCTGAGTTCAATCCCTGGTTCCAAAAGAAAAAAAAATGTCGGTGTACTGAAAGTGAACTATGACTAGATTAACTTTTCCATCAAATGTTGGATGGAGGGCTATATATATTATGAAATGACAAATAAAAAACACCAGGAAATAAAGAATATCCTAAAATTTCCAGCGAGAACACAGTTACCAAAACCAGAACAACAAGAACAAATATCACAGGCAGGACCACAAAACAAATTTCTACCGGAGTTCTCAACTACTCATCAGAAGAATGAAACGTCACATTAAAAAACCTGATGGAAGTTCGTATCAAACTGATGCCCTGTGTGAAAGAATGAGTGAGAGAAAGCAGATACAGTCCACTCAGTCTTAAAGAGAAGTGTCTCTAATGTAACTTTTATCTGAAAGAGTTGGGCCCACATCATCCATGGAAATGAAGACAGAAATCTACAGAGAAGACACAGACCCCAGAAAATAAGACTGCTAAAAATATGCCCACAATGGTTATAAACATTACACTAGGTTGTAGCAGTGTGTCAGGATTGGAGCAGTAGCATTTCTCCAAGTAGAAAGGGTTTCTATCAATTACCTAATGCGTTTGAATATATTTAGGCAGTTATTTTATATTTTTAAGGGCAGTTAATTTAAAGTTCTGTTGGAGAGTTGAGGGAAAGAGTAGTGATGGGAACAAAGTAAAGTAACAAAATAGGGGAGAACAAGATGATAATTCATTTAGAAACTATATATGCAGGGACTTTTGCAGGAAACAGAAGTAGTAAGATGGAAATGTAAAAAGTATTCACTTTAGATTCATTTTATGTGTAGTCAATTACACATGATCTGTAAAATGTCATTCCTTATCATATTTTGGAATTTATCTTACTTTAATAAAATATTTCAGGAACACTGACCCATAGCCCTCCATATGAGCTTAGAGATTTACATTTCAGGAGATAACAATCAACTTCAAAGTAATAGGAATTGGTAACAACCTTTGTCCAGATGCTAACATGTGAAATCTGTTGCTTTTTCCGTGGCAATGAGGAGTGAACTTTTACTTTACTTGACGAATTCAATTATTTTCATTTCTCTTGTAATCCTTTGAATAAGTACTTATTTCTCAGGTACAAATTTAGGTTGTTGTTTTTATTATTTTTTAATGTATTTGGTTGTTGTAGAGGCTTACTACACAGCCCAGACTTATGCTGATTCTCCTGCTTTCAGCCTCCCCAGTGCTGGGATTACAGGCACGCGCCACCACCCCCAGACTCTGGCCAGCTCAGCCCATCCAACGCGTGGGGCTGGTGTGGTATGTGGTGCCTGGTATCCAACCGTGGACCCTAAACTTATCTAATCTTGCCTAAATAGGTACATTAGTCCCCTGAGCTATATTGCTGGCTCAGTAAATATAGATTATTAATTAAAAATTTAAATACATAAACTCCAGCAATTATAGTCATATGCTTCTTCAGAGGAGAATCACATTTTTTCTAATTTTATACATTTCATAGAGGGTCTCACCTCAAAGTTTGGACTTGTAGTGCTCTTCCTGTTTTCAGTATCCCCAGTGCTGGGATTATAGGCATGTGACACCACACCCAGTCTTGGTGGACACTCAGTGAACCCAGGGGCAGGGCCAGTGTGGCCTGTGATGCTGGGTATTGAACCCCACTCCCTGTGCTTGCCTAAGCAGGCACTTAGTCTGCTGAGCTATGTTGCTGCTCTAAGAGTCACTTTTTTAAATCCTTTGGTACAATACTAAAGGAGAGAATAGATGGGTAAAATGGAGCCCCTAATTGTAGTTTTGTGAGGAATCTCCCTACTGTTTTCCATGGTGGTGGTACCAGTCCACATTTCTACCAAAAGTGAAAATTGCCTTTTTCCCCCCACAGCCCTGCCAGCATTTGTTATTGGTTAATGTACCAGGTTCAGAATGAATACAGACTGAGACCAGAACAAATTAGGATTGATGAGTCTCTATTAGGTGGTCCAGTGGCTAGCCAGCCACACTCCATGCAGGTAGGTGCTAGCCAGCTGCGCCCAGCAGAGTTGAGTTCAGTCCTTTATCGCAAGCCTTGTTGATACAGCTGCAAGCTGTTTAGGACTAAGAGGTTTTCGCAGTTTTTAGCAAGAAGCTAAACTTGCCCTAGATGGGGCCTGTTTACAAGACATGGTTATCGTGGAAACACATCAGCTGTGTACAGCTCCAGCGGGCTAAAGGATCTGCACTTGAGCCAGGAAGTGATGCTCAAAGAGCTAAAGGTCCCTGCCAGCTTTGCCCAATAGAAAAATCATGAGAGCCACATTGACTTAACCCACTACAGTTAATTTCTCGATAATAGTCGTTCTTTCCAGGCAAGGTAGAATCTCGACAATATTTTAATTTGCATCTCTAGAATGACCAGTGCTGTTGAACTCTTTTCATGCATTTATTTCCTGTTTCTACTTCTGCATCTGAGAAGGGTCTGTTTATTTTCATGCCAAGTTTTGGATTATGTTTTTAATTTTGAGGGACATGATTTTTTTTAATTGTTTATATTCGAGGTATTAGTGCTTTGTTTGACAAACAGCTTAAAAAAACATTTACCACTCTGTGGGTTGTCTCTTCATTTGTGATGATTTATTTTGCTTTGCAAGAGCTTTTCAATCAGATGGGGCCCCAATCCCAGTTGCTGATTATTTGTAATACTTCCTGTGTAATCAGGTTTTTGTTTATAAAGTCTCTGCCTACATTTATATCTCCAAGAGTTTTATCTATTCTATTTTTCTAGCAGATTCAGGTTTCCATTTCAATATTTGCATCTTTGATCCATTTCGATTTTAGTGTAGTGCATGATGAGAAATGTGAGTCCTCTTTCAGTGAAGTTTTGGCCCCTTTGTCAAGGATAAGTTGGCTCAGTATGTTTGGAGATGCTCCTGCATCTTCTAATCCATTCCACTGATTCTCAGATCTGTTTCACTGTTTTGCCAGTACCGTGCTGTGTCTATCATAGTAGCTTTCTAATACAATTTCAAGTTGGGGATTGTGATGTCTCTAGCCTTGCCTCTGTTGCCCTGAATTGTTTTCGCTATTCCCAAACTCTCCTGATTCAAAATAAATTTTAAGATTGTTCTAATTCTGTGAGATATGTTATTGAAATTTTGATTAGGATTACATTAAATATGTAGAAATATTTTGGAATTATGGCCATTTTCACTATATTGGTTCTACTTCTCGAAAAGTAAGAGATATTTTTCCATTTTTTGATATTCCTTTTAATTAGAGGTTTTAAAGCAAAAATCACATGATACTTTATAGTTGATTCTTTTCTCTCTCTTTCTTTCTCTCTCTGTCTCTATCTCTGACTCTCTTTCTCTCTGTCTCTCATCTTTTTGAGATAGGATCTTGCTATGCAGTTCAGGCTGGCCTTGAGCCCACTGTGTAGCTCAGGCTGGTCTTACATGCACAATGATCCTCCTGCCTCAGCTTCCTGAGTGCTGGGATTACAAGCGTGCACCATTATGCCTAGGCTTGATTCTGAATTTGCGACAATCAATTATGAATATTTTCCTTGGAATTATTTAGGAAATATGTAGAAGTACATAGAAACAAGCTCCTTGCTCTTTACCTCAACAAACTTTATTTATTTTTTTTGTCCTTATTCACTCACCTGACAAATGATTTTCAAGTTGTTAAAAGGTTTCAGTCACCACTTACTCAGCACTTAGGACAAAGCTATGCACAAAACAGATGTAGTCTTTGCTCTCAGGATTGTTACAAGCCACCAAAAAAGGAAACAGACCACATAAATTAATCATCCAACCTCAAGTGGGATTTGTATTTATCAAAGTCAAGATATGATATTGCAAGTGTTTAATAAAATATTCTGGTTTAGTAAAGACTCCTGAAGAAATATTTTACCTGAGATTTTATGAAGTACCCAGGAGCAAAGAACCAAGCTGTTATGATCCATATTTGTTCGTCAAAGCAGTTACCAATAGCATAGGTCATCATACATGTTTGTTTGCAAATATGCTTGTGAGTGACATGCAAAAGTTAAATGATCTTTTCTTAGAGCCCTGCCTTAAGATACTTATGGAATAATTAGTAACCTGAATTGGTACAAGAGTAAGGAATCTCAAAGTATTATTAATGTACAAGTTCAATTAAATTCATAAGTAATTTTACTTGTTGTAATGGTTGAGTTTATACAATGTAAGGATTTAATAGTTTAAAATATTCCCTGCTTTTAAGGAGTTTGGCATGTTTTCTAACTGAAAGTGTAATCTGACAAGAACTGTATATCAATGTCTAAATCAGACATAATAGCTTGCAATGTTTTTATTTTACCCTTGTTACTGTCATTATCAGAAAAATACATCATATTTTCCCACATAGGGAGTACTTTGTCACAATGTATTTTTCTTGTTGTATTTCTCACACATTTAGATGAATTTACACTGTTTTAAGGAATGATTAACAACTGTGATTTATAAGCGATAGTCAGATACATGTCTGTCATGATCAAGTAAATTAGTCCACTTTAGTTAAAGGCAGAATAACACTAATCCTACTTATTGAAGTTGTAATACCAAACCTGAGAAGAAGAAGAAGGAGTATAAAGTATTAATTCAACTATTTTGCAGCTCTTCAAGTCTTTTGCATTTTTTCCTTAAATAAACAACGTTAAGTAGTGTCCTACCTATATTCACAGACTAGGATTCTTACAGTGTAATTTGACTTACATCAATGAAATAGATGGTCCCATTAATTAACGAACATCCATTCTGAGGATGGCAAGGAGTAATTCATTAAAGAGACGTTTTTCAAATACAGAGATCAAACTTTCTGCTTCCTTTTCATTCTCCTTAGTATCCTGAAAAATGGGATGACTAAAAAGATAAAGCCTCAAGTGATGAGGTGCTAGAGGAACATGATGGTGGACTCCTAAACCAAACTATAATGTCTGCCTCATCCCATGCTCTTTTCCTTTTATTTTCTTTTCCTCCTTCTTCTGTTTTTAGTTTACTCCTTCTCCTTCAAATAGTAACATAGTGGTAGTAATTTTGCAAGATAGTTTTGAGAGTTCTCAGGACAGTTCTGAATGGAAACCAATATCTCACTCTCAATCAACAGACAAAGCAAAATCCTGAGACACAAAACAAGAATCTCTGACACAGGAGAGGTAGCTGAAGTGTAGACTCTGTACGGAGAGGATCTGACTTCAGTGACACAGCTACGTCCTATCAAACTTTCATAAACAAAGGTATCACAGAAATCAAAATGAAGAGTTGTCTCCAGAATAAAAGAAAAAAAGAATGACAAAAAGAAGGAGGAGCAAAATGCGTTCTCAAGCTCCAAGTCCAGCCAAAACAAACCCAGGAGACATCAGTATTAAAGAAATTGGAAGCCACATATTTGAAATCTCTGAAATCATAGCAATTGAAGTAAACAAACAATGCACAGGATTTGAGAGGAAACAGGATGAGAAATGACCTCACACGTAAAAACAGAAATGACAACTGCAATGCGAGAATTACTAAGTGTTTCTAAAGAAGACACTGGTAAAAAAGGGAGAACAAGAAAATGATGGAAACCTTGAATGAGCCATATTGGAATGAAATAGAGTACATGAAACAGACTCCAAGAGATATACAAGAAATATAAAACTCCATTGAAAGCTGATGGAACCATTTGAATGACAGTGAAGACAGACTTTCAGTCTGAAATTTATTCCGTCCTCCTAAAAGTCACGCCTGCTTCTGTCATCGGGAGGATTGAGGGTAAGGGTGAGAGAACAGTGAGAAAAGCCACTGTGGAGCATTAGAAGTAATTGTTGCAGGCAATTCTGTGAAGCACACTTTTAAAACAAGCAAGCCACAAAGAGCTTGTAGCAATACAAATATCTGAAATAGAGAGAGCAAAGTAAATGCTATCAGGCATAAATTTTGTTTGCCCGAACTCAAGCCTGATGTAAGTTAATCTATTATTATTTTTAATTATGCTATATTATTGTGATTCTTGGACTACAAGTCCAGGAAAAATAAACTAAACATGACTTTGGTGACCATGAACTTACCATCTAAAATATGAGGTTTCTGGAGGTGTGTGGATCCAGTGCCAACGCCTACCGAAGCTGAATGATGCCAAGTTCTCTTCTCCTGGTTCCATCAGATTTAGAGGTGGCCTCAGTCGGCAGACCTCCCCATAGCCATCTACCTAAGTACAGTGTTCTTCAGCTGTTGATATAGAAAACCAGACATTTCTCCTCTCCTGTTGTTTCTCAGGAGAAAGCTAGCAATTCCTGGAAATTATAGTCATTTATGTACCTTTGCCTTCTTTATCTATAAGTTGATCAATAATTGCAGGAGGCTTGAGTGAATGCTTACATTTTAGCCTGAGACTCTGGTCTCTTCTTTAACTTGTGAACATTTTTTTTTTTTAAACCACAAGGCAGCAGTATTCACTTACTATGAAGGGATCAGGGTGTGACGTCATCCCTCCTACAGTTAGGATCTACCTGGCTTTAATGCTGACTCACGGAATTCTTTATAAAACGGGATAGTGCATCATGTGCTGTTCAGCTGCCAGGGGAATGATAAGCATTGGTTCTAGCTCCTTGAAGAGTACAGCTGCAGCGGTCTTTAGAATTAAAGTAGGTCTTACGCATGTGGTATTTTGTTTTGCTCAACCTGGGGATTAAAAAAAAAAACCTAGTGTAATCAAAATAAACAAAAACTTTATTTTTCCTATGCTGGGTTTCAATAGACTTTGTGAAAAGAAAAGAAACTGCTCAAAAAGAAGGAACAAGGAGGCTGAGGGAAAGGAGAAAAGCAGGAAAGAAGAGAAAAATAAATGTATGTACACACAAGATAGTTAAAATATTGCGCTACCAATTTTTATTAGTTTATTGAAAGGAACAATTAATGCTTAATGTTTTGACCAATTTCGCATGCCTATATCTGGTAATCTGAACAACTACTTTGAACACAACAATATGCAACATAATAACCATTGTTGAATTCTTATCATCTTATTATTTGACATTCTGTATCATTTCTAATGCTTTTCACTTTTTTTTATTCCCTTTAAAATATAAAAGATCTTTATGATTGATTTTTGGAAAGATAAACAGTAATTATTCTACACATTTATATTAATTACCAAAATATTCCGGTAGAAAACTTCCAAAAATAATAAATCAAGTAACCCTAGGGGTGGGGATTATAGCGCTGTGACTGCAGATGTGTGGAGTGTGTGCAAAGTCTGGTTTTCACTTTCAGAAAAAAGAAAATGAAGAGGAATAGAAAGACGAGGGAGAGAAGAATCACGACTTAAGTTCTTGGTTTTCCATTATTTCCATTTTGTTTTTAGTCATTCAATGCTTTTGTGGCTCAGCCAGATAGCTCAGCAGACTAAAGCACGTGCTTAGGCAGAGCGTAGCAATCAGGGTTTGATCCCTGGTATGCCGTGTCAGCCCTGCTCCTGGGGAGCGCTGAGAGGGTGATTGAGACTGGGCGTGGTGGCGCCCGCCTGTAATCCCAGCACTTGGGGGGCTGAAAGCAGGAGGATCACTATGAGTCTGATCTGCATAGTGAGACCCTGTACTCCCTATA
Organism: Ctenomys sociabilis; assembly: GCA_004027165.1. Lineage (NCBI taxonomy): Eukaryota > Metazoa > Chordata > Mammalia > Rodentia > Ctenomyidae > Ctenomys > Ctenomys sociabilis. The sequence goes on along the minus strand of PVKA01015547.1, from coordinate 11,157 downwards.
GACCCTGTACTAAATACATAAAAAATGCTTTTGTTTTTCAATCATTACAAAGCAAAACACCCTAACTATAGTTTCATAATTTTATGAACTGTGGAATATTGTGTAGACATTAGTACTGTACTAAACAGTGTAAAAAATTGGAAACTTTTTAAAAAATGTGTGCTATTTTCATCATAGAATGAGTTTTACTTCCATCTCTCTCTCAGTTGGCCTTAAACATTGTCGTACATTGCAAGTGCCTGTTTGATACCCTCGAGTTGCATTTAGTAAGGGTCCTGTGTACTGCATTCTTGAAGAGAGGCAGAGGAGGAAAGAAGATTGCAGTATTCTGTATCCTGATCAATACCTTGAACCTAGAGGGCTTCGAACAGAAATTGCATTTCTGATGAAAGTTTAGAGACCCACTGCTTCTCAAGTATAATGGTGAGTGTTTCCTAAGTGCTTTCTGCAGGAATAAGGATCAAAATTGTTAAACAAATAGGATTTACCGTGTAAGCTAGTTGTGGATGGTGGCTCTGTGGTGGAATCGAAGGGCATGGGACACACAGTATATGGCAATAGAGCACTGCTTATTATTCACTTTACCCTTTGTAAAACTGTTATGGTTTGTGTATAGGTGTCCACCCAAAGTCTCATGCAGTCATGGGGTAGTATCTGGAGTTTGTGATTTATTATTGTGGGTGTGGGTGCTGCACTTGCCCTGGAGCAGATAATCTGCAGTACAGTGAAAGGAGGGGAGAGACGCTACCTAACCTTCTGAGCGGCTGCCACTCTCTTTGCTCCCTTACTCTTTTCCACCGCCATGAAATGTTGCTCTCCGTCACATGCTGCTCTGCCTTGAAGCCTCCCCAGTATAGACAGAAACCTGCAGTAACTGTGAGCTAAATAAACCCCTTTCCTTCCTTCATTTTGAATAGTGAGTATTCAAAAAACAAGAGAAGACTAACCGAGATAATAACACAGAACTTAATAGACTAACCCAGCTTCCGTTTATTTAAGTTAGGGATCGAGCACAGGATGTTGCACTTGCCAGTCAGGCCTTTATGCTGTAGAGCTCCATCCTCAGTCCTTAGGCTTCCATTTAATTTAATGTATAAAATGAGTGTAACTACAATTGCCTTTCAAGTTGACAGTGGATGTGATGTCGCAGGGGACATAAGAGGCACTTAACTCCCAGGGGCATTACTATTTGGTAAGTAAGTTTCGACAGTCTTCTGTTGTTTTCAGCAGAGATCACTCAGTTCCACTGGACCAAAATGATTTTAGAGAAAGACAGCCTTGGTGTTTAGAATCAAAATTTGATAGACGTGGAAGAGACTGGAGATATCACCCAGTCTATCAAGTTTCAGACCTGTGAACAAACAGAAATTGAAGCCCCAGAGTGGCGAGTATTAGGCTAAATTTCAAATAGACAAATATCACATAAAAATTATATTTTGTGCAAGGGACATGTTAAAATGAGGTGAAGTTGTTATCAAAGTATTTATATTTAAACTTATTGAAATAATATTATATTTATTATCATAAAGTTATCATGTGTAAAGCAATGAGCAGGCCTCAGTCCTCGGACACTTCATTTTGAATGTTATTCCATGTGAATGTAATTGCTTAAATGTGAATATCAACTTAACATTCTCCAAACATAATATCCAAATGAAAGGATAATGTTTACATCTCCTCTTAACAGAACTATTTTAGCAATTTAAACACATGTGACATATATTTGATTCAAATTACTGAACTATCATATTTGTCTAAAGAGCAGATTATATTTTTCCCTAGGAATATGATCTACAAAAAGAGAAACTACTGTCAACCCTGCTAATTTCAGCAAATAGAAGAAAATCCCTGGTGCAATTTCTCTTGCTGCATTGTAAATGCATTTGGTGTATTTGAGATGACAAACCTGTATGCTTAGTACTATAAGACAGTATGTTGTGGGCCAATGAGATAGCTGAGCAGACTAAGCACCGCTTAGGCAAGCATAGAGACCAGGAGCCAATCCCTGGCACCACATGCTGTGTAGGGCTGGCCCCAGGGCATGCTGAGCTTGCAGTGGAGTCCAGGTGTGGTGGCACATGCCTGTAATCCCAGTGTTGGGGAGGCTGAAAACAAGAGGGTCGTTATGAGCCTTAGCTGGATGGTGAGACCCTGTCCCAAACACATAAAAAAAAATGTTAATGAAATGAAAATTGGAAAAATATGTTGATTAAAAATGTTATGTGGATGAGTGTGTGTGTGAGCAGTACTAAAAATAAACTAGAAAAGTACTTTTATGTATTTTTATTTATTTACTTTCTGTATTTTAGGGGAGGGTCTACAAGGCATTCAGGGTCTCATTACTAGATCAAACTTGTAGTGATTCGCCTATTTTAGCCTTCCAGGAGCTGGGATTATAGGCACACACCACCATGCCCAGTCTTAATAGCCATCTCAGAGCAATCCAGAGAGTGGGGCAGGCACGGCAGGCCCAGGGAGCCAACCCCAGGTTTCTGCGCCTGCTTTCAGGCACTTTAATCCACTGAGCTATTTGGCCAGCCCTTGGAAATTATTTTTAAAAACCAAGTGTGAATGATATATTTTCTATGGATGAATATATACATCATAAAAATAACATTTAGGATATATTACAAATTCATGATATTGATTTTCTCTGGGCAAAGAGAGGGTACTGGTAAAGAAAGACAGAAGGATTTTTACTTATTGAAAACTTTGTAATTAATTTTATGGGGAAATAGGTGAAATGAATCTACTTGTGCTAGCCAGTTTCTCAAAATATGGTAAGGATTATCTAATTGTTTTTATATCCTTGTTTTACTTCAGACAGAAAATTTCAGTATGCATCATTAATGTTTTTAAGGAGAAGATTCTTGTTATTTTACTCTTCTGCTGTTTGTTAGGTTCAAATTCTTAAAATCAAAAAGAAATAGAAAGAAAAGAAACTGTCCTATCTGTATGGATATATGGATGTAGGTAGGTACGTGTCATCATTTGTCATTTATCTTTTCCATGACTTATTTATGTATTTATTCACTTGGTACAGGATATTGCTCCTTAGCTCAGACTCATAGTGATCCTCCTGCCTCAGACTCCGCAGCACTGGCTTTACAGGCATGCAACTCCATGCCCAGTTTCAGTGGCTGGCCTAGTGTAGCTACCACCTTAGCCAGTGTGATAGGCGGTATCGGGGACCGAACCCCAGTCCTTGAGCTTGCCAAGGTAGCCCTTAGACCATGAGCTATCTCCCTGATCCCTCCCATTTTAATGCAATTTTTACATGTGTTTTTATTTTTTTAATCTTCAGCTGCCTCGTTTCTTTTGAGGCATAAGCAATACTTCCCTCCTTAAGCAAAACAAACTACACTTTCTTGAGGGAGGATAAGGGGGAATCGGGCAGATACCTCATCTCCACTGTCTCCACCTCCCCATGGACACACGAATGAAGGAAGCCGTGATTCAACACTGCCTATTGTTACTTAAGGCATTGTTGAAAATCGGATCTTGCTGAGTTAACTGTATCAAGGGTAAGTAGAAAGTATTTTTTTCCTCTTCCAAAAGAGAGCTTTTTCTGGCAAAATTGAGAGAACAAAGACATCAAGAAGGCTTCACACTTTAATAATCTACTTGACTGGAGTGCTTATGATTGAAGGATCCATTCATTCAACTGAACAAGCTACTCTTCAACAAGAAAATGTACTCAACTGATTTTATATGGCTCCATGTCTGCCATTTACATGGTAGTGTGAATTGTCTGATGTAGAAAACATCTTAATCTGCTAGATGAGTTAGCTGTCCCAAGGAGGGAAAAGAGATAAGAAGGGAGTTTTATTCAAGTATTTTGGTGCTATCCTTATTTAATGAACCTCAACGTCTCCAACACTTCATGTATGAAAATTAATTGAAAGATAATAATTGAAATTAAGAGTACTCCTACCTCCCAAAGCATGAATAGTTAAGGTAACCCCAGGGCAGCAGTTCTCAAAGTATGACTCTGAGTATTGCTAGAAACCTTTCAGAATCCAAACGATTGACCGACAAGGTCTGAAAAAGGTGCAGCAATATGGGATTTAACAAAGTGATGGAGGCAGAGGATCAAATGGGAAAGCTGCTACTTGAAACGAGATACATTTGAAGACTTGGAGTACTATAAGTAATAAATGGAACTCAGTACTGAGCTTAGGAGACAGCAGACACATTAGAATACTGGCATATCAGGGTTAGGAGAGGGGGAGGTGGGTGTGTACAATTTTGTTTTCAAAGGGGAAGCCTAGTGATTGCACTAAACTAAGCAATGCCCAGGCAGATCCCAGATCAGTGTTTCTGTTGTGGTACCCATCTATCTGTCCTAACCGCTGAATTAATAAAATGAACATCAGATTTTTCTCAACAAGATAAAAATGAAATAACTTCTTTAAAACTTTCTGAATATTTGAAGAAGTAAATTGAGCTAAATACTGAAAGGCTCTGCTGCCTTTTGAGGGTTTCTCCTCCATTTCTCGCCCATTGCACATATAGTCGTGGGGTTTTGCCAATGTATGCAAAAATTTAGAAAGCAACCAGGTCGGTATACCTGTGAATGGTCAGTGGGAAGAACAGTGTGACATTGCGAAGTGAACTGAAGAAAGCTGCCACAAGTCAAATGGAACCAACATTCTGAACTATTAGTGCCGTGCTTCACTCGATAGACAGCTTTAAAACATGGGTTCTAAGTGGACTGCTGTACTTTATGGAAATGCATAGCCTGGCAGTAGGATCCTAGCCAGACTTTTCTTGGGCTGACTTATTATCCAATGCAAACTGTGGATTTTTATCACCCAAACCAATGCTCTTTCTTGCCTCTAACAAAAACAAAATAGGAACATTTAGAAAAAGAAGTAATGTTAGCTTGTTAAAAATATATCTTGTGATGTCTTTTTCCCTTGGTCAAAATAGTTTGTGTGTTTTAGGATGTGTGAAGATTCATCATCATTTTCCAAAGAGAATTATTGCCATAGAGAATGTAGGTCTAGCCCAACTACAAGTGCTGTGCTGCTTGACACTGCTTAGTAAGTGCAGAAAACTGCTACTGATTAAACATGAGCAATGTGCCTAAAGTTGTGTGTGTGTGTGTGTGTATGTGTGTTTACAACATTTTGAGGTTTTCTCTTGAGAAACAGTCCTGTTCTGAATTGTCCCTTTGACCAAAAGAGTTATTTTAAGAGGTTAAATTATAGGAAATGTAAAATAAAAATGGTTTGTAAAGGTAAAGGTGTTTCCTACATTAATTAGAACATTTTAGACTTAAAACCGATAGTCTTTGTATCAGTGAGTAAGGATGAATCGTTCATATACTTGCTATACGACTGCTTACATTTTTATTACTCAAAGAAGTTACCTTCTTACACCATGGAAAGAGATAAGTAGTGCGCATATGATCACGTTATCATTCACCTAAACATCATGCACCCACATGAGCAGATCTATTTGGTATAGTGAGATGAAATTGCCATAGTAGTTTTTCTTATGATCACAGGTTGAATTTATTGGCATTTAAGCATATTAGTCTGTGGCAAAAAAAAAAAAAAAAAAAAAAAAAAAAAAAAAAAAAAAAAAAAAAAAAAAAAAAAAAAAAAAAAAAAAAAAAAAAAAAACCTTGGTTGTTTTCCCCTCCTGTGTAAATGAGAGGAAGATGTGGACAGGGTAAGCTTTAGTGAGTCATGAGAACAGCTGATAAGATGCATGTAGAAAATGCTTCCTTGATGCCTGGCAGAGGGCGGGAAGGGTAGATTAAAGCTTCACTTATTATTTTTAGTATTCCTTGTTGGCCATCAATATTTCCTGTATAATCCTGCATTTGGTTCTGAGGCTGCCGGTATTATAAATGCATGTTTGGCACTGACACTTATTTGCAATCTACTTGTAAGGTCAGTCCAAGTATTTGCATATCAGTTATTTAGGAAGTTTTCAGATTCCTTGACTCTAGGTGCAATTCATAAAAGTAATGTATTTTCTCTTAACGTTTCAATATTCCATCTTCCTATTTTCATCAAAACTGGATTCCAAAAAATAGTATAGGGAACAAGAGCATTTAAAGTTTTATCAAACTGATTGAAAAATTGTTAGTATAAACTTAAACCAGTTACAAGTTTGTAATATGTAATTAATCTATCCCCAGAGAAATTATTTTGAGAAAAATATTCTTTTTTTCTGTTTACTTCTACCTGAAGATGTATCATGATCTGTGATTGCTTTGGTTTGTACAGTAATTTTAACAAAATTCATTTCATGTTTCTAAGGTCTAGCTGTTAACTGGAGTGCAAATTGTCAAATACCTAGTGAATATGTAACTGTATATTAGAATTTTTAGGTGGATCTATGAAAATTCTATTTGGTATCATGAGAAACCATTATCTATAGACTCTTGGTTTTTTTTTTTTTTTTTGACTCTTGTTTTTAAATCAAAACAGAGTGCTCTGCAGTACCTATTATTTCAAGGTGGCTCTTTTTAGTCTTGCACCTTTGAGATATTCAGATGCATCTGCAATAGCTAAATCATCCAAAAGTAGCAGCTCTTCAGAAGAAATATTCTGCTGTGGGCTCACTGCTATTAGAAAATGTCACCGCATTGTTGGTAATTTATTTGGCAAGGGTCAACAATGGTAAGAACATTGTGAAGTTACCCTACAGAGATATTAAAATTATTCCTTAAAATAATCCACAATATCTTTTCCTCATCAACTAGTTTTAGGGTGCTGTGTTTGAACATCAAAGCTAGAGAGCTTTTGGTTGGCATGTAGGCAGTGAAAATACCATTTTAGGAAAGAAAAAAATTAAATTAGATGACCTTCCTCTTCATAGGAAGTTTGAGAGAGATATTTATGTTTGTTTGGATGCAAGTGCTTTGCAGGGGTGAAACTTCATAGTCTCCTGGAGGAAATGGCAAATAAAAGAAAGGCTGCAGAAAAACTCAAAGGTGCAAGTGTCTGTCTGGTCTGTAAGTGGTGTAGTACTTGTCATGAAGTTCTGTGAACTGGTTATGGCTGGTTGTTGATTGAGGAATCATGGGTAGCAATACATATGAGTAGGCAATAGGCTCTCAAGTCAACATGTACTTTCTTTAGTATTTATTCTTCTAAAGAGAATCTGAGGCTGCCTATGGGATACAGTCACTGCTGCCCAAAGCTAACCCTGCATTTTTCTCTTCTTAGCTGCTATTAGTTTAACCCTGAACTTGCTTGTGTACTTAATTTCTTTATTTTTTGTCCTCTTTGGCATATAGATTCCTTATTTTGATATCTATCAAAGTCTACAGTTCTGCTTTTGTTACCTGAACTGCATTTTGGGGAGCTGTAGCGTTAAAAATCATGGCTATCTTTTATGTTTGTTTTCTTTCTCTCATTTCTATACATTTCTTTTCTTTTTTTGGTGGGAGAGAGTGTACCAGGAATAGAACTCAGGACCTTGAACTTACCAGGTAAAAATGCTGTGCCACTGAGCTATATCCACAGCCCTCTCATTTCCATTCCAGTTATTCCTTTCAAGGCTGATCTCACTAAATATATGGGAGTAATAGATAAGACACGCATTTAATGCCACATCATATGACTGGTGATAAGGAGGAATTCATGAAAACATATCATCACTTAATAGAATTGTTTAAACACTCCTCTACAGCTTGTTAAAATGACTGCATCCTTAAATGAAAATAAACATGACATGTCAAAGTAGTGAGCACTTCATTTAGTCTTTTCATCCATTTTCTGGATTGATAGCATTTCTGTTGTGGCCAGGATAATTATTGCTTAAGAATATGCTTATCACAACAAAGAAGTTTTCATAATACTAAATTGGAAATAAATATATGCGTGCATGTCCCTTTTTAAAGCCCATATACAATGAAACTGCTCTGTATTCTGTAAACCACAAATCAGGTACATTATGAAATTATTCTGAATGCTAATTATATGTTTTTGAGAGCTGCAGATTCTGTAAATACTGAGTTGTAGCAATCATGATTTCAAGATTTTGATGTTTTCCTTACTGAGTTCTCTTTGCATTAAATCTATCTAGTTAGAGCACTGTAACTAATAATTCACTAAATAACAGAAAAAAATAAAGGGGAAGATATTTTTAGAATCATCCATCAGGTGTAAAAATATGTGCAGTGGGAAGGATTTCTGTAGCTCTGACCTATTCTTTACATTTCTTCTCAATGTAAGATTACAAGGGAGAAACCCTTCCAAGTAATTTTAGAGAACCTACCTAGGATATTTAGAGGCACAAAAATCAATAAATTCCTCAGTAATTTCTGTTTGTATAGTGAGATATGTTTGAGAAGAAAGAGAAAGACAACCTCACCTGTGATTTGAGAATAGCTACTAATCAATAGTTCTCATCCAGAAAGAAGAAAATAACAACAGACACAGCAACACACACACACACACACACACAAACAAGAATGTCTCTAATGCCAGGTACAGCCCACAAAGTGAAGAAAGACACATTTATTGGCTGAAGTAAAAAGCTGAGAAATCATGTAGTGTCATTCTTACACTGGCCAATTTGTTTTCCCAACATTACAAGTTTAAAGTAGAGGGAAAGACACCAGACCTTCAGCAAATGAATAGATAACAGCAAACATTATGGAGATGCAGGGGCAAGGAGGGGCACTAGTGGGAAAGGTTACTGTGGAAGGCTTTAGTGAAGGTACTGTCTGAGTATTCTAGTCATGATCAATTCAACTTCCAGCATGGTAATGGCCAAGCTGGCAAGGATCATGTCCATAAGCCAGAAAGTTCTCACTATGATGTGGGGTGAAAGGCCACAGCACAACGCAAAAGTGCCCATGAGTTTCATGGAAAAAACTATCATCCACACAGCGTCTTGCACTTCAGCAGCTGCTCTGGGAGTAGTGGGCTGAATAGTGGCCACAGGAAAATTCATGATCACATCTTAATCATCAGAAGCTATAAACAGTATCTCCCAGAGCAAAAGAATGAATGCTTTTTTATTTGGCAAAGACATGGCTAACGTTATGATTTGTATTGAGTTGTTTCCCCAAAGCCCCATGAAGTCATTGGGCTGAGCTTCTAGAGTTTGTGATTAATTCATGATCCAGTGCTGGGGTTATGGGCATGAGTGCTACAGCTACCCTGGGGTGGATAGCCTGAATGCAATATATAGAAGGGATAGAGGCTTGCCTTCGCCTTCTGTCACTGCTGTTCACTTCTCTTCTGGATACTTTTGCTGCTTTCCGCAACCATGAATGGCTGCCCTTTGTCACGTGACTTCTGCCTTGGAGCCAGCTGAATATGGACTGAAACCTCCACAAACTGTGGGCTCAGCATTGCTTTCCTTTCTTAATTTGGGGTGTCAGGTATTTTATCCCAGCAATGAGAGAGAAAAGTAACCAAGACAACTAACATTCTGGAAGTCCTTTTGTCTACTGTGGGTTATTTTGTGTGTCCCAAATGCAATCAAATATGGCCTTATAAGAAAGACAGAGGGAGAGTTTCAACACAGAAGGAGAAGGGGCTACATGTATGTGGCGATAGGGTTTGTGTCTACCATCTAACATCTGGTGACTCCAGAAACTGGAAGAGGCAAAGACGGGATTGCCTAGAGCCCTGGGAGGAAATATGCTGTTCACACACTGATTTTGGACTTCCAACCTCCACAAATGGCAGAAAATAAATTTCAGTTGCTTCAGCCCACAAAGTTCGTGATCATTTGTGATGGCAACCCAGGAAACAAATACACCAAGCCAGAGCTGGTGGAACAAGCCTGGGTGAGGGAGAAATAAGGAAGGAAAGCTAGGATCCTTTTCTTGATTTACTCTGTTTTGGTAATATATTTGATATAGGATCTCAGAACTCAGATCAGACTCACGGTGACCCTTTTGCTTTCAGCCTTCTCAGGGCTGGGATTACAGGCATGTGACACTATGCCTGGACTCTTGCCAGCTTAGCTCATGCTGGGGGTGGTGCTGGCATGGCATGCACTACCCAGGATGCAACCATGGTCTCTGCACTTGTCGAAGCTTGCCTAAGTGGGTGCTTTAGTCCACTGAGCCATCTCACCAGCCCTTATTGATTTCTTTCTGATTCCCTCATTTTAGGAGAAATGGGGAAACACATTCAGGCTGTATAACTGTATATTTTGGTGGGTGACAAGAAGTCAGAGGGCTTTTAGGTCCAGTGTTTACTAGGGATTCCATAATGAAAACTAAATGTGATACAGTCTCTTCAAAACTTGCTGGTTCTAAATGTTCCAGTCCTACTCCACTGTCTTGCCTGTTTTTATCCGTATTCTCTATTCATAGCACCATTCCATGCATTCTTCACGAGAAGTGACAGATGTAATTCACAGAGATATTTTTACTCTCTTACCAGAATCCTTATAAAATTCTGTACTTTGTTCCCAACTGAGTCTTGAACTGCAGTGTAGCAAAACAGTTGTCTACTAAAACTGGATTGATTCAACTCTTCCATGTGTTATATGGATACTAATATTAATCTATATTGGAATGTGATTCATACTCTCAAATGATTGCATAAAACAACTTCAGTCTGAACTAAAGGATTCACCAGTTTTCTTGGAAGAGTGAAAAGTTTTTTCCCGCCCTACTTTATAAGTTAAACTTATTCTACAGCAATGGAATCTCAGGTAGATTTGCAAGAGTTCTGAATGAAAATAGAGATCAGTTACAACCCATTTCCATTCCTTCTTTTTTTTTTGGTTTATTTTAACAGTACCTGGGATCGCACTTGGGACCTTATGCTTCTCAGGCAGGCACTTATGCTACTTACATACCCTTAGCCCTTCCATATGTTTTCAGTGAGACCTCAGAAGAATATTATGACTCAGCCACTCCCAGGCAACAATAAACTCTACCATTCAACTTCCTATGCTAGTATTGAATTCTGATCAAACTGTTTTTCACCTATCCATTCAGTCATCAACATTCTGTTTATAATCTGTGGAAACTGTATTTATGGTGTATTTATGATGCTCCGGGAGCTCACAGTTTAAGAGTGGGTTAAAGTTGTAAACAGTTTTACTGCTTGGTGGAAACTGTTACAGTGCAAAAATATTCACTGTTAACCTGATGATGTAGCAAAAGGAGTTTCTTCATTTGACTGGGATATTAAGGAAGCATCTTACGGGGTGGTGTATGTG
>PVKA01015546.1:0-49790 GCA_004027165.1 Ctenomys sociabilis | reverse complement strand
AAAAAAAAAAAAAAAAAAAAAAAAAAAAAAAAAAAAGAGGATGAGAAGGAGAAGAAGGAAATTATCAAACCCAGGAGTAGCTGCACCTGTAATCTGTCTCGTAATGAGACATTTTAAAAGGCTTCAGGGGTAGCCCAATGCAAAGGCCCTAGTATTGCAAAAGAAAAAAAGGTGAGATATCATTTCACACACATGCACACAAAATGAAATGTCTATAGACCTGGGGAGATATCTCAGTGGACTAAGTACCTACCTGGCAATCGCAATGACCTGGGTTCGATCCCTGGTACCACATGTCATGTCAGAAACCCAGCGTGGTGGCACACACCTATAATCCCAGCAGTGGTGAGACTGAGACAGGAGGATCACTATGAGTCTGAACTGCGTAGTGAGACCCTGTATCAAATAAATAATTTAAAAAGCTAGAAAAAGTTCAAGGTAAGGAAATAGAGAAACTGGTGTTTCATACATTGCTAAAAGGATGCAAAATGGCACAGTTGCTATGGGAAACACCTCACTGCTTCCTCAATAAGTGAGCCCAATAGCCGATGTTGCTTCTCTTGACTGTACATATATCCTTAAAGAACTGGAAACAAATATTCAAATAAATGTTTTGACATGGATCTTTATAGCAGCATTGCCCACAGTAGCAAAAAGCAGCCAAATGTTCATTAATAAATGAATAAATGGAAGCATATGTATACAATGGAATAATATTCAAGCCACAAAAAGGAATGAAAGGATGATATGTACCACCATACTTTAAAACGTGCTAAATAAAAGAAAGCAGACCTAGAAAGCCACACACGCCATAGGGCTCTGTTTACATGAAGCATCCATAATAAGCAAATCCATAAAGAGGGCAGATCACCTGTTACTAAGGTGGGGTAGAAGGAGGAATAGGGAGTGATTATTGAACAGGTACAGGTTTATTTCAGAATAATGAAAATGTTGTGAAACTAGATAGTGGCGGACATTGCACATTGTGAGAGCACCAAATGTCATTGAATTGTTTATTTCAAGATAGTTATATTTTCTGCTGTGTGGATTTCACATTGCAATGAAGATCCTCTTGCTTATACACTTCACATTTGATGCATTGCTTCCTTATGATACATGCATAGAAGGGGGCTTCTAGATCAAAGGACAGGTACACTGAAAATAAAGAAATGAACACAAAAACAGGATGGGTCTTAATTCCCAGGAACATCGCTCTAGTTATAGTCACACCAACACAACATTGCATGAATGTGGTAGCTAGGACACTTCCCTACAGCTTTGTCCTCACCTATGTAAGAAGTAAGGACACCCCATTGTTTGAATTTTCATTCCTTTAGTTTTATTGATTGGACATTTATTGATTGACTGAGATTGGATATGTTTTTACATATTTAATAATAAGTTATTAGTTAATTGTCTCTCCCACTATGTTCAAGACCTTTTTCCTGTCTTCAGGCCCAGCACACATAACTGACATAGAAAAGTCTCAGTAATTCTGGGGGGAGTGGAAAGAAATAGCATTGACTGTCAGCACTACCCCCCATCGTCCCAGGGGCTCAGGCCAGCTCTGGACAACCAGAGCAATTCTATCAGAATGGCCCTCCTAAAAGTCATCTACATGTCATATAAAACACACTGTTAGGAGTGGCCATGAAGTTAATGGTAGGATACCGAAGGGTTCGGCATGGTGGCACATGCCTATTATCCCAACACTCGAGGAGGCCTGGGCAACTTAGCAACTTAACTAGAGTCTCAAAATAAAAGAGGGCTGGGGATCTTCAAAGCCAGCTGTTGCCCCATGGCATGATCCCAAGTTACCAGCTGGGACACTGGATGCAGAGGAAATTCCCACGCTCCCATCCCTACCCCTCTGCATGAGGTTCTACATTCTCCTCCACCACTCACCATCCATCTTCTCCTCATACCTTTCTCCTTTAAGATTTCTTCTGCAGAACCTGTTTCCTCTCCCTGAGCCCACTTGGCTGATCTCTGCCCCACTTCACTCTGTCTCCCTTGAAGCTTCTGTCTCCAACACTCACAAGCTGGCCTTCCTGCTTATCCATCTCCTAACTCAGCAGACAGTTCCTGATGACCCACTAATATGCCAGGCAGCATAGTAGCCATTGAGAAAACAAGAGCAAACAAAGTGTAGTAAGCCCTGCCCTCACCAGAGGGTCTGTTCTAGGAGAGACCAACAATAGGTAGAATCTGGCAGGTGGTGACAAGCATTACGGTGAGAAACCAAGAAAACTGATAGTTGAGGGTGCTGGACATGCTGTTTCAGGTTAGAGACCTGGAGAAATTGTCATTCCCTCCCACTGGAGGGAGTGAAAATGAGCAGAGACCAGGAATGCAGTGAGAAGGCAAGCCAACTGGTCATCAGAGAGTCTCCCAGGCAGGGGAAAGAGCAAATGCAAAAAGCCCAGGCACCTTGTTACATCCAAGAAGCGATGAGGCCAGTGTTTCAGAAGCTGGGAAAGAAAGGGGAAAGTAGAAGGAAAAGAACATGGAGATGTAGAAAGGACCCCCCACACACCCACAGCATATGGTCCCCTGGAAGGACTTTGGCCTTTGCTCTAGGTGGGCTGGACAGCAATTGGAGGCTTCTAAGCTGACAAGGACTGGATTCCTCTGTCTGCTGTGTGGAAAACAGACTATAAGGGGCCAGGGCCAGAGGTCAGAGGCCAATCTGGAGGCCACTGCAGTGAAGCAGGTGACGGACAAAAAGGACCAAGGTGGTGGTGTTGTTGAGTAGTTCCTTTAGAAATGGCTCACCAATTAAAAGTATTTCAGGTCCTTCTTGCCTTGAGCAAAGAATTGGAGGAGACAAGCCAAAAATGGTGCAAAACATTTGTTTGAAAAAATGGGGCATAAAGGGGTAAGGAAAGAGCTAGCACTAGAGACTGAACTTGAGCACAACAAAGAAAGGAAAGGATAAAAGCCAAAATAAAAAGTATACTCTGTGTCTCCTAGATGCAGGGCAGGCTACTGCAAGAGGTCATGACAGGGGGCTCCTTGCCACATCTTGTCTCTTGTATGTGGTCCACTTCTCTTGGGAGCCCACAAGGGTTCCACACAGGTCCTGGGAATTATTTGATGCTGTCCTGGGGTCCTGTAACTGATGAGTCTTGCTCATTTTCCCGACCAACTTTACCACACCCTGCCTCCTATCTCAGCAGCCGTGGACATGGTGAGGAGGGCGTTACAGTCTGACTATACTTTAGAGGAAGCTGATGGAATTTGTTCATCACTTGGATATGGGGGAAGAAAGAAAAAGATGAAGGCAAGGTTTTGGTGTGAGAGACTGGGCAAACAGAGTGCGATCTTTGGAGCTGCAGAGGCCATGAGCAAAAGCAGACAAAGCATGTGCTTTATGGTGCTATATTGTGCAGGGGCCTGCATGCTCTGCAGGAAGCCTAGGGCTTTGGTACTGCTGGGGGTAGCAGCCAGAGGGACAAGGTCAAAGCAATGAGTACAGTTTACTGAGTAACCACCTGTATCAGGCTCCGTGTCTATTGGCCCACATTATCTTTGGTGGCCACAGTATCGAGGCTGAATATCAACCTAGCTCCTGTGCCCTCACAAACTCCAATCTGTGCTAGGCTTCTAGTTCCCATCAAGGCATTTGACCATTGTAAAAGGCGATAGATTTGTACAATCTGAAGAGAAACCAGAGTATGCATTTGACCATTGTGTCCCCAACATTTGGAGATTGCTGATCCTCAGCTCAGATAGCGCTTCCTCCTGTCTCCTGCTTTATCTTACAGTAGTAAGATGTACCTGCTTCTGTATCTCCCCCCCACACTTTATTGGGAACTCATTGAGAGCTAAAGGGTTCTTTGCTCTGCTCTGGGCCTTTGCAACTGAGGCAGAATTAAGCAATGGCTTAGCTCACATTTGTGGCCTGAATGGAAAACCACAGCCAAGCCCAAGCCCACCCAGTAGGTCAGAAGGCCTGACTTCCCACACAGTCATATGTGACAATGAGGAAAACCAGGCCAAGGAGGTGAAGTCAGGCTTGGAACTGGACTCAGATTGGAAGGCTGACTCCATCCTCCAAGCAGTAAGGAACAGAGGTCAGGGAAGAATAATCATTCACATGTGTACAGCTCTTGAGAGTTTATAGCCACAGACATTATCTCATCCAATCCTGGCACAACCTCATAAGGTAAGTATTGTTATGTTCCCCTACCGTACACCTAGGGAAACTGAGGCCCAAGGGGCCAAAGTTGCTAGTCCAAAATCACACAGCTAGAAAGTGGCAGCCTTGAGACTTGAACCAGAGGCAGACTGACAGTAGGCTGCATGCCATTACCAGCACACCAGGCCGCACCAGGAGCTGGTAGAACAGGCAGGTGGGCCTGGCAACCATTTTCTCCATTACCTGTTCCAACTGAGTTTCAGCTGGAGGTAGCATGAACTACATTTGCTAATCCCCTTTGACCATTTACGGCTGGGCAAGACAGCCAGGGATTTAGACACAGCTGGGAATCATCCATATTCCTGATCCCAGAGGTAACCATTGAGGTAGACTTGAACACAATTCAAGAGAAGTGCAGAGAAGCCTCCCTTCCTGGAGTAGCTGTCCAGAGGTAGGCCCAGCACGCCGTAGGAGAGAACACATTCCTCCACATTTTCCCCCAGCCCAATCTCCCTTAAGGCCAGGCATGGTGGTTTATATGCCTGTAATCCTAGCACTTGGGAAACTGAGCCAGGAAGGCTGCCATGAGTTCAAGCCCTGGACTACAGTGAATTCAAGGCCAACCTGAACCATGCAGTCAGACTCTGTTCAAAAATTCAGGAGCAACAACAAATAAGTGTCCCTGAAGGTGCCAGGCATAGGCCATGTCTCCCTTCCTGGGAACGCTAAGCCCAGACAGTTCTTGGTTGGCAGCAGCCAGACCCCTGCACCTTGCCACTCTAGATCCCAACTTTCCAAAGGAATGCCCCCTTGAGTTTGGGGCTACTTCCAGATGGCAGGTCACCCATGCCTTTGCCCCACTTGGTGCCCTTTCTTTCGTATTTGATTTTCCTCACCTTTTCCTTTCCAGGCACCAGCTTTTGTTTACTTGCTCAGGCTCTTTCTCTCTTTCTCTCCTGATCACTATCTTTCTCTTTCACCCATTCTTTCTCTCTTGACTATATTCTTCCCGTTTAGATACCAATGCAACACTAAGCCTCCCCCTGTCACAGTGAGAGATTCTGGTCTGGTCCCTGTTTCGATTTATCAGTTCTGACATTCAAAGCTGAGGAAAGACCAGAATCTTTGCTGGGGGCCCAGGTAGTGGGGGAAAGGAGCTGGACTGGGCAGAAATGAATGCAGTCCTAGCTGTGTGGAAACTTGCTAGCAAGCCCCCTTTCCTCCTTCACCTGTAAAATGGGGCTGATAATAATAGCAGCAACTTGATCTGGGGTCCACATGAGACTCAACCTTGCCCGCGGAAAGACAGATCTTAAGAACTAAGAAGCAGGTGGCCACAGAGGTTACTTAGGTGACAGTGAGCCCCAGCAGAGGCTCTGGAGGCAGTTTGCCTGATTTGACTCCTCAACCCCAAACATACAACATATATGATCTGGACCAACTGCACAACAACTCTTGACTTCCCTACAAGTAAAATAGAGATGATGTAATAATTGTGGTGAAAGGTTTTTTGTTTTTTTTTTAATAATTGTACTCACCTTGCCTTTGGGCCTAGCATACAGAGCTGGAAAGAATACCATGCCCCTGAGGTGGATGTGCTTAGAGTGCACAGCCATGGTGGAAACCTAGGGCATGTAGTGATCCACATTCAACACTGCAGGGCCTCAAATTCTGCCGCATGTGGGATATGTTGTGAAATTCAACTTGAGTTCCTCCCACCTATTGTGGGCCTGTGGAAACACCAGAGGAAGCAGTATGTTTGTAATTGCTCCTGCCAGAGGGGGCACCATTTTGTAACTAGGCCAAGGAACTTGTCAGGTCAGAGAGGGCCTTGGATACCCAGCCCTGGGGTGCTCTCAACTTGGCTGGCAGCAGTCTGCTCCCTGGCCCTATGAATTACCCAAGATCCTCAATGTCTCACTAGCTCTGATTTTTTTTTAAAACAGGGTCTCACTAAGCAGCTTGGACTCATAATGATCCTCCTGTTTTCAGCCTCCCCAGCTCTGGGATTACAGGCGTGCCCCTCTAGCCCAGACTCGGTCGCTGCTCAGTGCGCCCGGTAGCAGGGTCAGCATGGCATGCAGGACCGGGATTGAACCCCAGTCCCTGTACTTGCCTAAGCAGGTACTTAGTCTGCTGAGCTATTTATCAGCTCTGATTGTTGGTCCCTACATCTCTGTGGCTGTGGGGATCTGTGGAAACACTCCCAGTCCCCCAGGCTGAACATGTGAAGTGAACCTTAACTACATTTCATGCACCCATGTTTGTCTGAGCTGGCTCCCGCCCCCAGAGTTGAAGGCCAGGAGAGATACAAAGGGCCAGCAGTCCATGCCACCCAAGAATCTGACTGGAGGCAGACTGGCCCATGAGTGAGGGCAGCTGAGAGGGGACCTTCAGGCTTTGAGGGAAGAGCCTAAAGCTCAAGAAGGTGAATACAGGGAAATGTCCCTGGCAAACAGATGAAACAAGGATGAAAGGGCTGCCATGTCATTTCAAAGCTTTGTCAAGAAGAGCAGTTACAGCCTGATACTTAGGGAGCAGGACAAACTAGTAGGACTCACTAAGGACTGAGGTGTAGTTCCATGGTACAACACATGACTGACATGTGTGAGGTCCTGAGTTCCATCCCCAGCACTGCACAAAAAATAATTAAAATAAATTAAATAGTCCCAGATTTCTAAGGATGAAGTAAGCTGGGAGTCACTGTGCTCCCTGAGAATGGTAGGTGGCAGAAAAGGGAGACCAAGCAAACAAGACCCCAAAGGACGGTGTTCAGAAGCCACAGTCAAACTGGAGAAGCTCTCACCAAAATGTATTCCACAAAGCAAGATATGGCCCTGTCACTCCCTGGTGTGGGGAAATTTGTGGACTAAGATTCCCCTCACACTGCTCTGTAGGGATGCGAATCAGTGACTGTGCAGGGTCAAAGGGCAGTGTGGGGAGGAGTACTGCAGGGAAAAGCCACCATCCAGTCTCCCAGGGGCCTGAGGAGAAAACCCCTTTCTGTGCAGGTGAAGAGATAGGGGAAAGTTCCCTTACTGTTTGGCTCAAAGTCATTGTATTGATGGCTCTCTTTGACACAGCCCCACATTTTCTTTCCAGTCCTATATTCCTGGCTGTGTGCAAGCTATTTCCACTTGGATGTTCTGCCAATAGTTTAAACTAAACAACTTAAAGCAGAGTTTCACTTCCCCAACAAAATCTCACAACTTCACTAGGCCCCCAGCTTCACCAATGACACTCAAGTGCCCAGGGCCAGGCCATCCTGACAGCTGTGCTCTCTCCCTAGTGTTAGTACCTTTGAGCTTTTCCTTGGCTGACATTTTCTGTAGTCACCTTTGGCAGTCTCACAGGTGGTATCCCTGTCCCACATTGCACCTGGTTCCCATAGATCGTTACCCAGCCCTTCACTGGCCTCTTCCCTCAACCTGAGCCAGGAATGTGTTCTCACCATGTGTGGTGGCATTTCCTGCCATCAGTGTGGCAGTGGGTGGTGCCTCCATTCTAGAAAGAAAAGCACAACCAGATAGCAGAGAGGCAAGCAGCTGTGGCCTCAAGAGTGAGTCTGACCTGACTTCGAATTGCAGCTCTGCAGTTGACTGTGTTAGCTGTGGTTTCTTACTTCACTGCTCTCTGCCTTGATGTCTTTCTCTCCTAAATGAAGATCAGGGAGCCAGTCATGATGGCACATACCCATAATCCTCTCATGCAGGAGGACCACCTTGAGTGCAAGGCCAGCCTGAATTACACAGTGAGATGTTCACTCAAAAACAAAACAAAGAGCCGGGCATGGTGGCGCATGCCCAGTACTCGGGAGGCTGAGGCAGGAGGATTGTTGTGAGTTCGAGACCAGCCTAAGCTACAAAGTGAGCTTAAGGCCAGCCTGAACTGCATAGTGAGACCCTGTCTTAAAAAAAAAGACAAAAAAAAAGAGGTGAAGGCAACTGGGAGGGGAGAGGTGGCTTGGTCTGGGTCCCTCACCCCCATCAGAGAGCTCTTCAGATATCCTGGTTGCTGCTGCTGCTTCTTCTTTCTTCCTTGTTTATGTTTTGCTTCTATTTTCCTGTGCTAGGGATGTGTCTTTGTCATTCTCATCCTGGGGTCACAATACCTAGCACCACAACTTAGAAGAGGAGAGATTTATTTTGGCTCATGGTTCAGAAATTCCAGCCTGTGTTCAGCTGGTTTAACCCCAGAAATGGTGTGGCACAAGGGCCTAGGAAGCGGAGAGAATACAGGGAGGAGCTGGGGAGGGAGATAACCCCTGGCCACAGGGCTTGGTGAGCCTCGCTCCTCTTCTACCTGACCCCACCTCCTAACTGCAAGTTTGCCCTAAACCCCCAGAATCTGATCTCCTAAGCACAAGGCTCTGGGCTACATCCAGATGTTAAATGTTAATCGGACATAACCCAGGGCTTTTAACATGCTAAGCACATGCTCTACTTCTTGACTGGCCCTAGCTTTGGTTCTTTTCATAGTAAAAAATAGTTAAAAGTTTGCTTCACATAAATGAAATCATTCACTGTACAGAATATTTTTTGTGGGGCTGAGGAGATAGCTCCATAGAATAAGTACTTGCCTGGCAAGTGCAAGGGCCTGAGTTCAATTCCCGGTTCCACCAAAAAAAAAATTGTTTTTGAGACAGGGTCTTGCTGTGCCGTTTGGGCTGGCTCTGTGCTCACTTTTGTAGCCCTCAGGCTGCTCTCAAATTTCCTTCTGCCTTCTCCACCTTGAGAGTGCTGGGGAGACAGGTGTATGCTACCACACCCAATTACACTGGGCAGAATTCGGAAATCGTGGAAAAGCCCTAGTAGAAAATGATCAACCCCACTGCACCACCCTCAACAAGCCTTGGGTGGATTTGCTCTCAGTTGCCTCTTCCTCCAAAAGTTTTGCTGGCTGCAAACACCCACTCAGTAATAGTGCTTAGATATCCCTGAGTGCAGTCATAGCTGCATGGGGACCCTGCAAGGGTGAGGTCCTAGAAGATGGTGGGGCCCCTTCACCATTCTTCCACATCTCCCCTTCAAAGACTTCAGTCTCCAGTTTCCCTTTTCTATCTCTCCCTGCCTGCCTTGTTCTATCTCAAGTAATGGAAGTCCATTTGAGGAAGTCGGGGTAACCCTTCTCCCCTCCCCCATCTGAGGACCCTCCCTAAAAGTTCCCTTAGGTTGCAGCAAGTCTTCAATCACTCCAAGTGCACTTGGGCCTCTGTTTCCCCATCTGGAAGAGGCTAGTGAGAATAGCAGGTAGGTTGGCCCCTGCGAGGGAGTAATGAGCTAATGTCTGTAGCGTTTTCCAGCCCCTCGGAGCAAGGGGTTAGAGCTTCCCAGCTGGGTTGCGGGCAGCCTGAGTGTGAGAGAGCACCTAGGCCTGGCTGCCCCATGTGCCTGTGTGTGTGTGCATGTGTGTGTGTGTGTGTGTGTGTGTGTGTGTGTGTGTGTGTGTGTGCACACGCATGCTCGAGAGCGTGTGCGCACATAGGGAGTGGTTGGATGTATTTCTCTGAACCAGGCCAGTGGGCTTGGACAGCACTTACTTTTGTTCTTGTATATAAAAAAAATGAAAGAAAGGGTAGAGCCAAAAGAGGATCAATATCAGTTGCTAGTAGAAAGGGCCTTGAGGAATAGAAAACCAAGAAGAGATAACTGTCTCCTAATCTGCCCTCTAGATTCTAGCCTTTGTTTCCTGTTTACCTAGGGGGCGTGGGGGAAGTTTGGAAAGGGTCAAGAATTAGGACTAATACAATTGGTTGCCTATCTGAGTTCCTGTTTTTATGCTTAATGGGAAAACTATGAATATACAAAGAGCTCTTGCTACCTGGTGGCTTGCAATCCAGAGGCTCCAGCCGTTGAGAATGTCATATAGGTATATACCTCTTTTCTGTGCTTCTTTCTAGTATTGAAGATCTCAGAAAATCAAAACTACAGACCCATTTTACCTTTTATTTTTGCAGTGCAGAGGATTGAACCCAGGGCCTTTCCAAAGCTAGGCAAGCATTCTGCCACTGAGCTACATCCTCCCAGATCTGATTCCTATTTTGTTTAATTAATTAAATTAATTAATTTTTGAGACAGGGTCTCATCGGGTAGATCAGGCTGGCCTTGAATTCACCATGTAGTCCAGACTGGCCTCAAAGTCGCAGTGATCCTCCTGCCTCTGCCTCCCCAGTGCTGAGATTAAAAGTGTGATGCTTTATTTTTTTTGTATTTTTAGGGAAGGGTCTACAGGGTGTTCAGGGTCTCACTACTAGATCAGACTTGTAGTGATCCGCCTGTTTACAGCCTCACAAGAGCTGGGATTGCAGATGCGTGCCACCATGCCCAGTCTCAATTGCTGTCTCAGCACACCCCAGGGGTGGGGCAGGCATAACAGGCCAAGGGGGATTGAACCCGTAGCCCCTGCACCTGCTTGCAGGCACATAATGCACTGAGCTATTTGGCAGGCCTTTTTTTTTTTTGTCTTTTTGTCTTTTTGAGACAGGGTCTCACTATGCAGTTCAGGCTGGCCTTAAGCTCACTTTGTAGCTCAGGCTGATCTCGAACTCACAACAATCCTCCTGCCTCAGCCTTCTGAGTGCTGGGATTACAGGCATGCACCACCACACCCAGCCTGCCTTCATCTCTTGACATGTCAAGTTTTCAGCAAAATGGAGATACCCATCCCTTAGGTTGGCATAAGATTAAAAGGATAAAATGTATGCAAATGCTTTCTAGAAATAAATATTTATGGAAATTTTAAAGCATACACAGAAATGGAAAAGCATTAGAAATGCCTAATGTACCTTCAACAATTATCACCTTTTTCATTCTATATACCCATCCACTGCCCTCCCACCACCACCCTGGGGAATATTTTAAGGCAAAACCAGACATGTCCCCTTTTCCATAAATACTCCAATATTAAACTACTTTTTTTCATAATAATAAAAAAAATTATAGGGACCAAGGAGATGGCTCAGTGAAATAAGTGCTTCTCTGGCAAGCGCAAGGGCCAGAGTTCAATCCTTGGTTCCACAAACAAAACAAAAAAACAGGATGAATGTAGAAAAACTGAAAATAAAGAAATCATATATAAGGGACAAACAAAAATCACCTCTAAGGCTGGGGTTGGGGACTGCAGCCCACACCTTGCATGCTAGCATTTGGGAGGCTGAGCCAGGAGGATCACAGAGAGGTCAAGGGAAGCCTAGGCTACAAAGTAAGTTCAAAACTAACCTAAACTATATAGGGAGACACTGATTTTGTTTTGTTGTGTTGTGTTGTGTTTATGGAACTGGGGCTTGAACTCAGGTCTTTGTGCTTGCCAAGGAAGCGCTTATTCTACTGAGTCATCCCTCAGCCCCTTTTTTTAAATTTATTTTTTATTTTTTGGTGGAACCAGTATTGAACTCAGGCCCTTGCTCTTTCCAGGAAAGCACTTATTCTACTGAGCCATCTCCCCAGCCTGGGAGACCCTGTTTCCAAAAAAAAAAGAAAGAAAAGAGAGAAGTATTTAAAAAACTACTTACATCTCCATCACCCAGAGACAACCATATTTTACTGGTTTTTTTTTTTTATTTTATTTTGTTTTTCGGTACCAGGGATTGAACTCAGGACTCTGCTGTTATTTTTTCTATGTACATACTTATTTTTGCTGAAAGCAGTATCAAAATAATAATAATAAATCCATAAATAAAAACAGGATCATATTGGGTATGCTATTTTAAGTATCATTTTGTTTTAATTATAAAAATAATAAAACCATATTATAAAATAAAGGAAATTACCCATATTGTCTTACCACCTAATATAAAAACATTATTTCAGTGTACTTCCATTCCATTTTTTTCAATTTGTACTCATACTTTTACCAAGAGTGGGATCCTACTGATTGTGCATTTTTCAAGTTAAAAATCTGTTCTAATTGTAAGGAAACAAGATAATCATATTGCAGAAAAAAGGAAAAAGAAAAATACCACCTGAAATCTCAATAAATCATAATCACTGTTCACAGTTTGGTATATTTGCTTCCAATATTTTTTCCTCAGGACTTATAGTTTTAACAAAAGCAGGAACATACTGTTTAGCATCCTATTAATCATAGACAATTTAACTCATATAAGAAATAATATAATCAGGTGTGTCAAAGAGAGGAGCAGGTAGAGGCACAATGAAGCAAGCAAGGGATTGCTTACATATGAGAACTGCAGAACAGCACACGCAGAGGTGGAAGTCCAAGAGGAATGTAGATGGACTGCTTCCTTGCGCAACCACGAGTGTCACTTGTACCCCAGGCATTCTCAGCAGCACCAAGTTCCTGTGGTGGATTTCCAGGCAGAGCTGAGACAGGCATTCTTAGCTGAGACCCCAAGAGGTGGTTAAAACCCACTGGAACATCAAGACTCTTACCTGCTGATTGTGAAACTTCTGAATACCTTGTGTTGTCTCTAGGAGAACCTGCATCATACCTTCAGAGCTGTACCCTAGGTGTTAAGGCTCCTGAAAGTTTATCATTGACACTGGATTTGGTGAAACAGCAATCATGACGGTGGGCAAGAGCAGCAAGATGCTGCAGCACATCGACCATCGTGTGCGCTGCATCCTGCAGGATGGCCACACCTTCATCAGCACCTTCAAGGCTTTTCACAAGCACATGAATTTGATCCTCTGTGACTGTGATGAGTTCAGGAAGAGCAAGCCAAAGAATGCAAACCAGCCAGAGCGTGAAGAGAAGAGGGTTTTGGGTCTGGTCTTGCTCCATGGGGAGAACTTGGTGTCCATGACTGTGGAAGGGTCACCCCCTAAGAATACTGGCATTGCTCGGGTACCACTTGCTGGAGCTGCAGGAGGCCCTGGGGTTGGAAGGGCAGCTGTCAGAGGTGTAACAGCTGGTGTACCAATTTCCAAGGCTCCTGCTGGCTTAGCAGGCCCTGTCCCAGAAGTAGGGGGTCCATCCCAACAGGTAATGACTCCACAGGGAACAGGTACTGCTGCTGTGGCTGCAACTACCAGCATCCCTGGAGCTCCCATCCATTACCCACCAGGAAGGGGGACTCCACCTCCTCCTGTAAGCTGAGCTACCCCACCTCCAGGTGTTGTGGCTCCTCCACCTGGTATGAGGCAACCCATAGGCCCTCCAATTCGGCTTCATGCCCCCTGCAGGAATGAGACCCCCTCCACCAGGCATCAGAGGTCCACCTCCCCAGGAATGCATCCAAGACCCTAAACTACTGTTGATCTATATCTGTTACTTTTCCCTCCAAAAGTGTATCGTGAAATTGTATAGATCATTTGTGAGCTTTTTGTCCCCTCTTTCTGCATTAACAACAGCTAAAAATAAATGCATAGAGCAACAACAAAAAAAGAATAATATAATCATATTGCATTACATGCAGAAAAAGAGAAAAATCACTCCTAACTCTTACCACCTAATAGCGTTGTTATTTTTTTTTTTTTTTGTCTTTTTGAGACAAGGTCTCACTATGCAGTTCAGGATGGCCTTAAGCTCACTTTGTAGCTCAAGCTGGTCTTGAACTCACAATAATCCTCCTGCCTCAGCCTCCCAAGTGCTGGGGTTACAGGCCTGCGCCACCATGCCCGGCTGTGTAGCGTTGTTATTATTGTTGTTATTTTTTTGTATTTTTCTGTTGAATGAAAGCTAGTACTGGGCCGAGGAGATGGCTCAGTAGAATAAGCGCTTGCCTGGCAAGCGCAAGGGCCTGCGTTCAATCCCCAGCTCTGCAAAAAAGAGAGAGAGAGAGAGAGAGAGAGACAGAGAGAGAGAGAGAGAGAGAGAGAGAGAGAGAGAGAGAAAAGAAAGAAAGAAAGCTAGTGCTTTTTAACTCTCCTATTCATATATTGAGTCCACATTATTTCTGGAGACTACTTCTCAAGCCTATAGGCTGACCTGTAAAACATGATCATTTTCTATTGGTCCCAAATGTACTGGGATCATAAGGCTCAGGCAGCCCTGGGGGATTTTGAAAACATATCTGCATTTTTCTCACCTTCCCCATCCTGATATTATTAGATCTGCTTCATCTCCAGTCTAATTTTTAAATTTCTCAGTGAACAAGTATTGAACCTGAAGTATGTGAGCCGAGGCACAGGTAGGCGCCAAAGGTAAAGAACCAGAAAGCACAGTGAAATACCAGCATTCATTCACCACTTAGTACACTGTCCACACCAAATAAACTGAGCTCTTGGGGCCGAGGAGATAGCTCAGTGGAATGAGCACTTCCCTGACAAGCTCAAGGGCCTGAGTTCAATCCCTGGTTCTGCCAGAAAAAAAAAAAAAATAAATAAACTGAGCTCTGATGCTTACAACAACCTGACAGAGTAGGTACTATTATGATTCCCAATAGATGAGGCCCCCCAAATGCAGCCACTTATTAATAGATGGCACTCCCTAAATGGAGCCACTTATTAATACAGGAGACCCCCGAAATGGAGCCACTTGGCCAAGACCACACAGTCAGCAAATGGCAGAGTAGGGATTTAAGCCTGGGCCACTGACCCCCTGACCTTGCACTCTCTTTATCCAAGCAGCGGGGTGTAGGGTTATAGGGTAAAGAGTTTGCAGCCAGCCTGATCTGGATTCAACCCCTGGCCTCTTGGCTGCGTGAACTCTGGCACTTCTCACAGACTGTCTCACCTTTGGTAACCCGACCTCACAGAGCTGTCCTAGGAATTAAATGAGATGATGAATGGGAACATGCCAGGCCCATTGCCGGCATACAGAAGGTTCCTTCTGGGTAACCAGCCCTGTTCTCTCCTTGCTTCCCGAGCCTCTGGTCTACTTGCCAAGTTGGAGATAAGAGTTCAGCTGGAGAGCTCCGGGCTCCGCTGGAGCCACTGCGAAGTCAGTGATCCAGGGCATATTTGTGAGAAATGCAAACGTCTCATTTGCTCCCTCTCCAGCCTCGGCAACTAACCTCCTCTCCCGTCTCCCCCAAAAGAAAAAAATGGCTTTTGTGCTCGACCCTCAGTGCTTAAAGCCCCTCTCTTTCCTGCTCCACAGGAGGTGGGCAATGGAGATGACAGGAAGTCACCAGTGGGGAGGCCCTTTCTGGCCTGTGGGCACGGAGGGCGCTCCTTTTTTGCCCTTCAATGGTCCGGATGGGGGAGGGGGGCTGGCTGTTGAGCAACTGCTCCGGAGACACTCCAGAAGCTGAGATGAACATATGCCTCTTTCTAACAATTGGCCTGGGAGCCATCCAATAGATGGAGGGCGGATCTGCACCTCCTGGATCTGGAGTCTGCAGCCCAGACCCTGACCGGCTTGCACAAGGGCTCCTGATAGAGCTGAGGCGAAGGGTGGATGGTGATCCAAATGAGCAACACACAGTTCAAAAGTCTAGAGCTACGCCCTTTTCACTAGTTGCTTTCCACAAAAACACTTTTTTCCAATCCAGACAAACACTAAGAGGGCTTGAGGTTGTGTTTCACACGTGCAAACGCTGAAAGGATTTAGGGGCTCAACCACAGATCCTGCCTTTCATCGGGAAAATAGGTGCAACCCACAAGCTTTGAGCAAAGTGAAAAAGTGCGGTGATGATTTGTAGGATGTGAATGTTATCCGAGTTTGTGTTGGGGCCAAGTGGATGAGGAGATAAAACAGTCGCACAGGGCGGCTTTTGGCCAGCAATGGGTGCACCTCTCCAGGGACCTCCTCCACATGCCATGGAAGAGACTTGTTTGGCCCCTTTGTTTCCTCCCTGTCCTGGTCAATAAGGTGGTCAGTTGGTCAAGAAGCAACTTTGTTAGAAGAGTGAATGCAGGGCACTTGGGAATACTCAGAAAAGAAAGAAAAAGACTGCCAGGTCTTCAAACCCAATTAAGGAGACAGACCACATACATAGCAAAAATGACTTCTTCACACTATTCCTCGTCTCCTTGGCATTGGGACTTTCAGATGTGTCTTTCTTGTTGCTGGTTTTTGTTTTTTTGGCAGAACCGGGGATTGAATTCAGGCCTTTGCACTTGCCAGGGAAGCACTTATTCCACTGAGCCATCTCCTTGGCCTCTCAAATGTGTTTTTTGTTGTTGCTGTTGGTTTGTTTGTTTGTTTGTTTGTTTTGAGACAGGGTGTAGTTCAGGCTGTCTTTGAACTCACAGAAATGCTCCTGCATCAGCCTCCCCAGTGGTAGGATTATAGGTGTGCACCACCACGTCCGAGCTATTTTTCTTTTCTTCTTTTTTTTGTGACAGGGTTTCACTAGGTAGCCCATGCTGGCGTCAGCCTCCCAAGAGCTGAGATCACAGGCTTGCACCACCAAACCTGGTCATTTGAGACTTTTATAAAAGAGCATGTTTTATAAATAAAAAAGTGTAAATCTATAGTTTTTGTTGAAAGTCTAAAAAATGAAGGGTGGTGATTACACGGCTAATCTTGGTGGCCTTTGTGTAAGAGGTCGGGTGGGAGCTTTGTCAGGGGGAATATAAATTGAGATAAAAAAAAAAACGGATCTATTTCTAGTAAGCATTTGTGAGATAAGATCCTAACCCAACTAGTCCAAATGCAGTATGTTTTTGCTAGACAGAAATAATTATATAATCAATAAAATAACCTAGTACTGTGGAAAAGGAGGAGGAATGTGTGCCAACCCTCAGGAAAGCTTTTCAACCCCTGCTGCTTGTTCTTGGCTTTTCCACAAACTACAAGAACTGCACCTGGCCCCATGGTCCAGCAGAGCAGCTTAGTATCCTGCCAGCCTCCTTCTGTCTGGGGTGGCCACGGGACAGAAACCCGCCACGCAACCCATTCGCAGGTCTTTGAGGGAAGCCACCGCTGCTCTATGGGCCCTCCAAAAGGCTCTGTCCAAGACTGACCATTTTAAGGGAACAGGACCCCAGACCTCAGCTTTGACCCTTAACGAGGTAGACAGCGCAGCCCCAAGAGGAGAGGGCAGAAAGGCTCCACGCAAGCCCTGCAGGGAAGTACAACCGTGCAGCTCGCGGGTGCACGGTGCGACCCCTCCTGCGGATCGTCCCCTAAGCCTACAGCTCTTCCCCTCACACCCGAAGCCCACTCTGGCCATCCGATAGATTTAGGTCAGAAAACAGACACTAGCAGCTCTCCCTCGCCTCACTGAAATTACTAAGTGGAATTTATTGGGCAAGTCCATGCAGGGCGATGGGGAGAGCCCACGGCCCGGGCCAGGCCCCCTGCGGCTTTCGGAGCGCGCACAAGAGTCGGGGCGCAGGCAGCGGGCACCCAGAAGCCGGGCCCACCGGCCCCGCCCTCGGAGCCGTGGCCCGTCCCCGCGGCTGCCGGGCCGGAGCGGCCGCGCGGACTCGGTTCCCTAGCCGGCCCTTCGCTTTCACACGGTCCGCGGCGGGTGCACCAGCTCGAGCGCATTTAAAGGGCCACGCATGCCAGCCGCCGCTATAAAATGTCCCCAGCGGCACAGCGGCAGAAGGGCCACCGCTGAGCTTAGGAGAGGAGGCGTGTCCCGCCCGTCCGCCCTCCCACAGCGCGTCGGCTCGGGCCGCTCCCGGCGCTAGAAAAGAGGACCAAGGAAGGCAGAACGCTCCACAGTCCCTCCGTGAGTATCCAGTTCAGCTTTTACTCCCAACTCGCCTGGGAGCCAGGGCCTGTGCTAATAATGCCCTAAGCCGGCTTATAAAGACGTGGACCCGGAGGGGAGGCGGAGAGAAGGGAGGAGGGTCTGCCCTTCCTGGGATTCCTGGCCAGGCCAGCTTGCCGCGGTGTGCGTGTGCGTCAGGGCTCTCCGGGCGGCAATGGGGGCTTGAGAGCTGGGTCCCTCGCGCGGCCAAGGGAGCGCGGTGGCCGCCGCCGCCACTACCCAGGAGTCCTGTGCCGAAACTGCGGGCTGGCGGGCGCGGGCCGGGGCTGCCTGGAGTGGAGCGGCGCGGCGCGGCGGTGCGGGCTTCTCCCAGGCGCCCCGGGGTCGGGTGGCCACCCGCGCGGCGGCGGGCACAGAGCGCGCCCGGCTCGCGGCGGCGGCGGCGGCGGCGGCGTGCGTGCGTGCCAGGGGCCGGGGGTTGCGCCGCTAGCCCTCGCTCCCGCTGCCTCGCTCCCCGCTCCTCAGAGCCGGCGGCTTCGCGAGGTAAGCGGGGCGGCCGCATGGGGTGCCGCGGTGGGCGGCGGGGCGCGGGAGCGGGAGGGCGGCGGCCACAGCCGGGGCTCTGAGGGACTTGGTTTCTGTGGCGAGGCTGCCGCGCCGGGGAGAGGACCCGAGCGCCCGCTCCTCAGGCGCCCGCTCCGCCCTGCGCCGCGCTTTCTCGGGCTCGGCGGCCGCCACTCTGCCCCGGGCTCGGCGGCCGCCACTCTACCCCGCGCCCGGACTCCTCAGACGCCCCGGCCCGCGCTCCGCGAAGCCCAGCCTTCTCTCAGGCCGGCGGCCGAGGGGCTTTTCCGCTGAGTTCCGGCGAATTGTGGGCTGGAAGTTGGCGAGCGGGGCAACTTGCCTCCGTAACGCCGCCGCCCCGGGCGCTCCCCGCGCGCACCGCTGTCCCCGTCGGCGGAGTGGGGGCCGCGCGGCCACCGCCTGACGAGCGCCCGACTCGCGCTGTAGCCCGAGCCGCGACCCCGGGCCACGCCGCTTGCGTGCTGTGACCTTGTGAGTTGCCGCTCCGCTCGAGCCCCTCTGGCGGCTAGCGGGTCGCCCCGACCGCAGCCGTTAGACTCTGACAGCGGCCGCTCGCTGAGCGTCGCGAGGCGCTGTCCCCGCTGCGGCCGAGCCCCGCGCCCCTCCTAGCCATCCGTCCCGTCCCATCCTGTCCCTGAGGTCCGTTCCGTGAGGGGTGGGTGCCGCGGAGCCTCGGGTCCTGGCGGCCAGCGCCCACCGCGCCGGGATGCGCTCGGCCGCTGGCGGCCTCTCGGGGATGCGGCTGCGGGAGGCGGCCGGCTGTCCGCGCACAGCCGGCCTTTACTTTTCAGGTGGCAGAACCCAGGGTCTGGCCACGCCAAGCCGCGCTGAGGTTTACAATTGTTAAATTTCTCCTCAGTGAAAGACAGGAGCGGACGCGGAAGCCCCTGGGGGCGCCCATGTTAACTTTTGGTCCGCTTTCAGGTTGGGGGCCCGCGCCGACCACCTCTAGCGCTCCGCGGCTCCGGGACGGCCGCCCCGGCAGCGGCGGGGTCCGAGGCGGGTGACCGGCCGGCGCGGAGGCACTTGTTGCTCCAGGGTGCCCGGCCGCCTGTGGCAGCCGCCGCACGGTGGGACCGCGGGCCGGGTGGCGCCTGGTGCGGTGCGGGCCTGCGGTGTGTGGGGACCGGACGGGGCGGGCGGGAAGGGCCGGACGGGGCAGCGGGGCTCGGGCAGACCCGGAGCGGGAGGCGGTAAAATGGAGCCGGTGCCACGCGCCACTTATTCCTCGTGCGGCCCCCACCCCACTCCTCGTTCGCGTGGCTGTTGTGGTATTTTGGGAGGTGTTTTGTACATTCGGCTGCATAAAGGAGACAGGAAGGCTGGATAGGAAGGGGAAAGATGGACAGGTCCCCTGAGTGTTTATTCTCTTGGACCTCAAATTGCCTGCTGTGAATTTGCCTCAGTTTTTGAAGAGAGCATGGTTTTGAATCCCAGTCTTGTGATCGCCGGCTTGAAATATTTCATTTTGCCTCACAGAAGTGCCTCACAGAAGGAGCAAGGCTGCGCCCAAGCAGTCCTGTGAGCCCCGGGCAACTTTTTTTCTTTGCGTTTTTCCCCTTTACTTTCCTTGCCCCCAGCCACAAGTAAGTGGTCAGTGCAGACATGATAGAGGTAGTAAGTGGCCACTTTCTAAAAGTGTCTGAACAGGGCCCTAATGACCTCTCAGGCCAAAGTAGGAGCGAGGGATACTATCTCAGGGACCACTACCCTCCTTGTAAAGATTAAAGACTACTTTTAAGCTCCTCAGGAGTCTTTGGATCAAGAGGTCTTTATAAATGTGGAATTCTAAATCTCTAATTGACCATGAAAGCTCTTTTTAAAAGAAGCTTCTAGGAAATTAACTTGAGAATATTCAGAAGTTTTAAAATTTTTCTAGCCTGGGAGTATCCTTTTGCCCTCATCTTATCTTTTCAGCATTTGAGCCAGACAATCAGTTGTTTGGAAGGCTTCTGACTCATTCCAAGTATGAGGACTTGGCCAGTGGTCACGTGAGGCACAGGAGTGCTAGATTCTGCTCCTGACTGGAAGGCTGTTGTAGTTCCATGCCTCAGTTTCCCTCCAGAAACAATTACAACCTGCGCAGCTAGGCTTGGGCTGCTGAGAAAACCTGATGCTGGAGGCTATATTGGAGGGGGAGTTTGAGATACAGAGAAAACAGATGTTCACTGGCTCCTGCTGCCTCAGAGCCCCCAAAGCACCCTGCTTGGCCCAGCTTCTTACAGACATGCCCAGAGCCGAGCCCATGATGCTTGCTTCATGGACTTGTTGTTTTCCCATGGTGCAGCTCCAGCTTTTGAGACCTTCCTTGTCCTGAATGCTTCCCACATTGCCTCAATCATAGCGGAGGCCTCAGCTTCCAGCAGGAACACCACTAGCCCACTGACACAGTACCCTGCTTACTCTCAGGGACCTTCCTGCCCTTGAACCCCACATGATGCCATCCTCTGCTTCCACTTGCAACCCTATTTTAGAACTTGGAAATCACTTAAATTACTTTCACGAAGAATAATCAGATATGTCACTTCCTGATAATGCACATAACCAGCCCGCTAGTACCTGGTTGAATCAAGCACAGTGCAGCCTCAAGTTCTACCTTGGTCTCTTTCCTTAGTCCAAGCAGTCTCTGGTCTTAGGGTTGACCCTGTCGTCACCCTGCCTTGCAGCTATGTGGTACCTTCCCCACCTGGGGATTCTTGAATACTTTCTTGGTCAGTGAGGCCTTTTGCCCTTACCATTTCTTCTCTCTCACAGGGCAACAGCTCCAGCTGACAGTGTCACCTCCCTCCAGCTTATCCCTCTTCTGCCAAGACTCTGAAATGCCAACTATGTCGAGGCCTGCACTGGATGTCAAGGGCAGCACCTCCCCCGCGAAGGAGGTAAGTTTTGGCATTTTGGAGTTAGAAAAATGGGGGGAAAATTCAAACTGTTGGGAGGCTCACAGTGGGCCAGGCCCCAGTAGGTGTGATATCTAGCTAGTGTCCTTGACAAGAGAGAGGACAGCAAGACCTTCTCTGGGGAGAATGAGAATAGTTTTTGCCTATGTGTGGTCATTCTGAGCCCATCATGGGTGTTGAAAGGTGATGGGGAAGGGAGCAGAGAAACAAATGGAACAAGGGGCCAGGGAGATGGCTCAGTGGAATAAGTGCTTCTCTGGCAAGTGCAAGGTCCCGAGTTCAATCCCCAGTTCTGCCAAAAAAAAAAAAAGAAACAAACAGAAATGGAGCAAGACCACCATGTTAATGAGATAAAATAAAAGTGAGGCTGAAGAGAGGCACAAAAGAAAGCCCCTTTGTAAAAAGTGGGTTGAAGAGTCCTGGGAGGGAGAAGAAAGCTGTCAACTCAGGATGGTGTGTGCCCCACCACTAGAACTGGGGTCTGTCTGATCTCTGCTCATATACTTGGGTTGAGAGCCCAACTTTCCAGGGTCTCATCATGCCTCCCCACCTGTAGTACCAAACAAAGTGTCCTAAAGAAACCTTCCAGGTCTGGTGAATGATAAGACACACCAGGAACAAGAATCCCATGGTGTACCTTTTTTATGTCTTCTAGGATGCCAACCCAGAGATGAATGCTCTGGCCTACTCTAACCTAGGGGTGAAAGATCAAAAAGCAGTGGCCATTCTACACTACCCCGGGGTGGCCTCCAATGAAACCAAGGCCAGTGGGGTTTCCACTAGCACCTCGGAATCCCCATCTCCAATAAGCTCTCCTACTGACACCCCTCCCACTAAGTCCCCACCCTTCAACCTGCACCCCACCCCTCACCTGCTGGCTAGTATGCAGCTGCAGAAACTTAATAGCCAGTATCATGGGATGGCTGCTGCCACTCCCAACCAGTCTGGGGAAGCTGAGCCTCTGCAAAACTGGGGCACTGGAGCACAGGTGGAAGGAGTGGGGACCCTTCCTCCTACTGGTGCCCAGAGCCCTGCTATAATCGATTCCGACCCAGTGGATGAGGAAGTGCTGATGTCGCTGGTGGTGGAACTGGGACTGGACCGAGCCAATGAGCTTCCGGAGCTGTGGCTGGGGCAGAACGAGTTTGACTTCACTGCAGACTTTCCGTCTGGCTGCTAATGCCAAGTATCTGTAGAGATGGAGGAATAAAGCCACCAATTCTGTTGTAAATAAAAATAAAAGTTACTTGCAAAGAGACAGGCTGACTGGAGGTATTCTTCATGGAGACCTAAAGGGGTGCAGTGCAGTCTGCTGACTTTCCAGTAGTCCAGAGGCCCATAGAGGGAATACAGGCAGCTAGCTGTGACAGAGCTGGGTGGAACAGAGTGGGAAGGACTGCAGGGACTGTTCTCCAAATTCTGCTGCCACTGCCACTACCTTTCCTCAAGAGCCCAATTACCACCTTCATTGTGCTGAGGACCCAGGAACACTGTCCCTCCTATTCAAGATTGAATATGGGACTGGTTGGGTCATTCTTGCAAACAGACCATTGAAACCTTTCTGTGGCCTCAAGTCCAGAGGCCCATCCCTGGCTACATGATACAAACTAACTCCAAAGGGCACCAGTCCTTGCCCAGTGTAATGGTGTATACCTGTAGTCCCAGTACTAGGGAAGCTGAGGCAGGAGGAACATTGCAAGTTTGAGTTTGCAGGCTACTGAGCCCCTGCCTTGAATAAGCACCTGTCCAATTGGCCCAATAAGGACACTGTTCACACTTCCCTATGTGCAATAGATAAATCCAACAAGTTCTAGTACCTCGGAGCTCAAAAATTGCTACTCTGCCCAACAAAAATGTCCTTTGTCAGAAAAGGGATACACCTTGAGGCCGTAATGCTAAGTGAAATGAATCAGACACAGAAGGTTAAATACCACCTGGTTTCTCTTTAAGTGCAAAATATAAATAACACTAAAAAGATAAATAAGGTGGTACACACCTATAATCCCAGCACTGGGGAGGCTGACCTGTGTAGTGAGACCCTGTGTCAAATAAAAATTAAATAGGAAACAGACTGGAGATGGAAGAGGAAGCTGAGGATGGGGAGAAGGGGAAGTAATGATTAAGATGTGCTGAAAATACATCTGAAGAAAATTTAAGTCACAATGGTCAGATTTGCATACTTCCCTAAAAGATTAAACAGAAGCTTGAGATTATTGATACCATTCTTGAAGTGTTACAAACCATTGTCTCATGAAGGAGTAAGTCATCGTCTCCAACCCCCTATTACCAAGACTATAGGTTGTCACCCATGGATAATGACCTCACCCCTATGTCCTTGATACTACTCTTGGGTCAGTGTTAGCCAAGGGCTATGGTCATAGTCATATTGGTTGATTATAGTTTGGATACATGTTATACTCCATGATTTTTGCTCTATAAAGCTTGTTTGAGAGGTGGGTTCATTGACAACCCATTTGGGACCTCCTGTCTGAGGAGATATTGGTATTCCCCATTCCTCTTCCCCAATAAATTTTCCTAGTCTTAAAAAATGAATCTGGCAAGCGCAAAGGCCTGAGTTCAATTCCCAGTTCTGAAAAAAAAAAAATATGATGAAGATGTAGGTGTACCCGTTTCCCAAGGTGAATGTATTATATATTGCAAATATATACTAATTTAAAAATACAACTGCAAAAACTACTGGCACCTACCATTAACCTGAGATTCCAACTTCATTATTAAAGCCTCTAAAATAGCTGTTCAGCCCCTTCCTACAATCCTGTAACATAATGAGTTGGTCTGAGTGTCACCCAACCCCTACTTCCCTGGCCCACCTCATTTGGGGACAGCTAGCTTGGGTTGGCCTGTCCATTTTAGAAATACAGATCAGAGCTGGGCATGGTAGTACACACCTTTAATCCTAGCACTCAGTAGGCTGAGGCAGTGGAAGCCATGTGAGTTCCAGATCAGCCTGGGCTACAAAGTGAATTCAAGGGTAGCTTGAACTGCATAGTGAGACCCTGTCTCAAAAAGACAAAAAGGGCCAGGGAGATAGCTCAGTGGTATAAGCACCTGCCTGGCAAGCGCACAGACCCAGGTTTGGTCCCCAGTACTGAATGCCATGCCAGCCCCGGAACTGGGTGTGGTGGCTCAGCCTGCAGTCCCAGTGATGGGGAGTCTGAGACAGTAGTAAGACCCCATAACAAATAATTTTTTTTAAAAGACAAAAACAAAAATATAAATCAGGATGGTTTGACAAGTTTGGGGCTAAATTCCTTGTCTTAATGCAGCTTCTGAGGCAGCATGGGACAGAACAATGCCACCCCACTGGACCACTGGATCCTGACCTTGTGGGGCCCCAAAGCAGCCCTGTGTCTGTGTAAGCAAAACCCAGTGGTCTAGAGACAGCCACCTGCATTTCAGACTCAGAGAGACATTCTTTGAACTCTGAAAAAACTCTGAAGCAGCCTCTCAGGACCAGTGTCAGACCCAGCCCATGTGAGCACTGTGGAAGAGGCCACTAGTAAAGGTGCTTTAGTGAATATGCCCCCCCCCCCAGATCTGCTCTGGATTGGACTCTTAAGGAGGAGTATGAATTAAGAGTTTAATCCCTTAATTAAACTCCCTCCTTGGAGAGAGTTTCTATCTCGGGGAGAAAGATAGACACAAACTAGTCACAACAAACCAATATTTTCTGGATCACAAAACAGTTTTATTTGATCCCAGAAGAGGAATCAGCTCCATCTGCCTGAGAAGTCTAGGGAAGGCTTTCTGGAATGTGTGTTTTTGTATCTCACAGGTAATAAGTACATGATGTGATCTTCTTGTAAAAAAAAAAAAAATAGAGGGGCTAGGCAGTGTATCTCAGTGGTGGACTGCTTGTCTAACATGCATAAGGCCCTGGTTTGATCCTCAATATCACAAAAAGTAGAAATTGTACAGATAAGGCTAAAGTACCCTTTGACCAACTCTCTCCCTCAGTCCTGATTGCCTCGGCTTCTGCACAGAGATAACAAGTGTTTATCTGTTTGCCGTACATCCATGTTGGCCTTGCTCAGAGCCTTGACATGAAGATATATCTACCCATAGAAAGAACTGGATTACAACAAATACTGTCCAGTTCATATTATTTTGTTTAGTAAAACTCTATTATTTGTAAATTTTTTCTTTTTAAATACTATTTTGTATTCTCTTTTAAAAAGAAAACTAGACTTTAAAGTAAGATTTGAGTCTGCCACAGAGAAACAAGAGAAACAACTGCTACTCAGGCACAGGGGGAGTAGTTAAACCCCCCAGTTCATTGAGGAGGCTCATTGAGATGGTGGGGGCTGGACCAGGAAACAAGGCTGAGAAAGCTTGCATGGGAGTGGCACCCAGGCCTTCAGGGAACCTTCATCCTTAGTGTCACAGGCCCAAGGCTTGTGGACAATCTCTCTTGAGGATTGTAGGAAAGTAAATAATTAACCAACTTTGATTTTTAGGAAGATCCCACTGGAGGTGGATCTTAGAATTTACCTAAAGGTAGGGGCAGAGAAATATGAGCTTTTGAAGGAGCTGTTCAGGCAGGGACAAGCAAATGGAAAGTGAAGAAAAGCAGTCTGGGAGAAACTAGGGGCAACAGAAAAAGCTCCAGCTCTCAGATTTTCTGAGGACAAGAACAGAAGAACAAAGCCTGGTGTGGTAGCCCAAGCCTATAATCCCAGCACTCTGGGAGGCTGAGGCAGGATGGTGGCAAGTTCAATCCCCCACTAGATAATTTAGCAATTTGTCAGGACCCTGTCCCAAAAAATACAAAAAAGGAGCCAGAGATGTAGCCCTAGGTTCCATGGAGAGGAAAAGGAGGAGGAGGCTTATAATAAGCAGGAAGTGAAGGCAAAAGGGGGGAGGCTTTGGTCAAGTGGTAAGTCTCAGAATCAGCACAGCTCCTAGTGACCCAAAAACATGTGTGGGCAAGAAGCGACATCTTTAGCATTATACACGCTACCAAAGCAAGCACAAGGAGTGAGGTCTTAAACAGAGTAGTAGGATGGGAAAAGACCCTAAAGAACGGAGGATCCCAGGGACCCTCCTCTGCTGGGGCCTTCAGAAAACATGATTCTGTAACCAGGCATGGTGGAGCACGCCCATAATCCCAGCAGTTGGAGGCTGAGGCAGAAGGATCACTGCTAGTTTGAGGTCAGCTTGCACTACATAGTAAGTTCAAAGCCAGCCTGAGATACATAGTGAGACTTTGTCTCAAGACCACAAAAACAACAAAATAAAAATAAACCATGATTCTGATCAAACAAAACAGATCAATAGGCAGATTCAGTGCTTGGTCCCTAGCTTGTCAGTCCTGACATCTGTGAGCTTTGGAGCCTCCAGGGTAGCAGCAACACTTGGAGTAAGTGGGCTACCACTTCTGTGAAAAGAAGTGGCTATTTGGGAATCAGGGAGCTGACAGGTACCGTAGAGAGGTGGGTGGTGGAAGAAAATAGCCTGGGAATTCCTACTGTCTAGTGAACCCCTAATAGATAGGGTTCTCTAAAGCAACTAAACTAGTAGGATGGATAGATAGATAGATAGATAGATAGATAGATAGATAGATAGATAGATAGATAGATAGATAGATAGACAGACAGACAGATGAGAGAAAGACAGACAATAGAAACTGGCTCATAGGATGATGGAGGCCAAGGAGTTCTAAAATCTACCATCTGCAAGCTAGATACCCGGACCACCTGTGATTTTAATACAATCCAAATCCAAAGGCCTGAGGAGGGTCAAGGGTACCAACAGAACAGATCCCAACCTGAGTCTGAAAGCCTGAGATTCACGAGTCCCAAAGTCAGGGGCCAGGGAAATGGCTCAGTGGAATAAGTGCTTCCCTGGCAAGTGCAAGGGCCTGAGTTCAATCCCTGGTTCTGCAAAAAAAAAAAAAAGAGTCCAAAAGGCAGGAGAAGGTGAGTAGCCCAGCTCAGACAGAAACAAATTCAGCCTTCTTTTTCCTTCTTGTCTATATTTTTTTATGTATTTAGTACAGGGTCTACAGGGTCTCACTACACAGATTGGACTCAAGTAGTGATTCTCCTGTTTTCAGCCTCCCAAGTGCAGAGATTACAGGTATGTGCCACCACGTCCAGTCTCAATCACAGTCTCAGCATGCCCCAGGGGTGGGGCCAGCACAGCACACAGGGGACCAAACCCTGGTCCCTGCATCTGTCTAAGCAGGTACTTTAATCTGCTGAACTATCTGGCCAGCCTTCCTTTTTTACTATTTGAGCCCTCAATAAATTGAAATATATCCACCTAAATAGGAGAGGACCAACATGTTGGTGCATGCCTGTAATTAAGGTCTTTGGGAAGCTGAGGCAGGAGGATTACTAAGAGTTTGAACCCAGCCTGAACTACATTGACAGACCCTTCTTTACTCAATCAACTGAGTCAAATAACAGTCTTCTAGAAACAACTTTCCTGACACACCTACAAATAATGATTTACCAGCAGTCTGGTCATGCTTTTAATTAACCTAAAATTGACCATCACACCTAGAGAATGTGCTTCCAAATGGGGAAGAGAGCAGCCTATCTCCTGGCACCAGCATCCAGAAATACAGCCAGCCAGCTCAGCAGCGTTCTCTCTAGAGGATTTGGAGGGAGAGGATGGGAGGGAGCCTTCATCCTCCAGGAGAAGCTGGGGCTTTGCTCAGGGGAGGGTGGGAGGTAGGAACTGATAACTGCTGGAGAAGGAGAGGGGGTGGAGAGCAACGCCACACTGCCCAGGGCCAGCAAGGCAAACAAGGCTCTGTTCCTCCGACTACTTCATAGTCTGGCGTCTAATAGCACAACCAGTCAGTCATTCATTTGGTTACCTAAAAATTCCTGAAGCCACATCCAAGTGTTGCTCATCACACACCTGGGGGACCAGGAGGCCAACACACAAGAAGCACTACTGACCTGCAAGAAGCTTACAGCCTGAAACAGAGATGTGTGATCAAGAGCACCCCGTAGAGCCCAGGGGCTGTGCAGCTGCTTGGGGAATAAATCAGAGCCTCCCCCACCCTGTTTTCCAGAACTCATAGTTCAGTAGCAAGACAATCATAGCCTTGAAGGATTCATTAAAGTTCTACAAGGCAATGATGCAGGTGAGGTGTGGAGAGGAGGCCATGACCTCTAGGCAGAGGGAACAATTGGAACAGAAAGAGATAAAACAAAAATTCTGTTTTAATTCTAATTTTTAAAAACAAACAAAAAAATCGGCATGGTATGAAGCAAAAGAGAGCATTAGAAAGTCTGTGGCTAGCTGGGCATGGTGGCGCATGCCTGTAATCCCAGCACTCGGGAGGCTGAGGCAGGAGGATTGTTGTGAGTTCAAGACCAGCCTGAGCTACAAAGTGAGTTTAAGGCCAGCCTGAACTGCATAGTGAGACCCTGTCTCAAAAACAGAACAAAAAAAAAAAATGTCTGTGGCTTTCTCAGGGAAGAGTCAAAGGCCCTGGGACCTGACTGCCTGAAGGCAGAGAACTGAGAGATCAGAGTGGGAATCAGATTCTTTGATCACTTCTCCTTTATTCCTTAGGCAAGGGAGAACCTATCATTTCGCAAACATCAACTGAGCACCTACTACGTGCCAGGAACAAACGAAGCCCTGGGAACATGTGGGAGCAATTGTTCTTGCTTTTATGAGGTTTGTACTTAGGAAGCACATAGGCACCAAACAATAATTCTGTCTTAGTTACTCTTCTCTCATTGCTGGGACAAATACCCAACACCCTAAATGAAGGAAAGAAAGTTTATTTAGCTCACAGTTACTGGAGGTTTCAGTCTATACTCAGTCCAAGGCAGATTGGCATATGGCAGAGAGTAAACTTTCATGGTGGAGACAAAGAGCAAGATCACAAGGGAGAGATAGCAGTAGCTCAAGCAGCCAGCTTCTCTTCCCACCTTACATTGTAATGCAAATTTCCTGCCCCAGGGCATGTGCAGCATCCACACCCACAGTAATCAATCACAAACTCCAGAAGACTGCATGAGGCTTTGAGGGAACACCTAGACACAAACCATAACATTCCATTCATGCACCTCCCTTTATGCAAAAGCCATTCTAGTCCATCTCTGAGAGTTGCCAAAGTCCCAACAGTTTCAGCACTGCTGAAAAGTCCAAGTCCCAAGTCTCCCCCAAGATCCGAGGCAAACTCTCAACTGTGAGCCCCTGTACAAATGAAAACTTAAACACTTGCAACATTCAAAGGCACAAGACAAACATTACCATTCCAAAAGGTACACACAGCAGGATACCAAGCATTGGGACCAACACAAGTCCAAAATCCAGCAGAGCAAACATTAAGTCCTACAGTTCCATGTGGGACATCCGAAGCAAGCTGTGCCACATTGTGAGTTCCATGTGGCTCCACCCCATGGCACTTGTGGTGGTAGCTCCTATGTCATCTCTCTTAGGCCAGCTTTGCTCCCTCCTTGCAGTTTACTTTATATGATCCACATCCCTTGCTTTTCCAAACTTCTGGGGTTTCCGCTGAATAGGCTTCTCACTCACAGCTTCACACACTGCCCTCTCAGGGCACACTGCTTGGCCTCCCAGGCCTTCTTCTGACGTTGAGGTGGAAGCCTTCTTAACCTCAGAACTCCTGCATTCTACATGCACTTAAAACCATCACCACATGGATG
Organism: Ctenomys sociabilis; assembly: GCA_004027165.1. Classification (NCBI taxonomy): domain Eukaryota; kingdom Metazoa; phylum Chordata; class Mammalia; order Rodentia; family Ctenomyidae; genus Ctenomys; species Ctenomys sociabilis. The sequence continues at coordinate 19,997 of PVKA01015546.1, read as the reverse complement.
ATGCCAAGGTCTGCTGCCACCTGGAGCAGTAGCTACTCTCTTCTCTCTCTTGGCTGCAGGGGTTGAGTGCCTGGAGGGCTGAGCACTCTGACCCTGATTCTTAGGAACTAATTCTCTGTGCCAGCACCATTCTGGAACAATGGGCTCAGCAGCTTTGCCTTCAAGGCAAAGTCCCTGACCTTTGAAGTTCTGAGGCTGCAAAGGTGGAGACTTGCCTCCTCCTGTGATGCCCTCAGGCCATCCTTTCCTTTCTCAGGTTCCTTCCCAGCAATGGAGATCCTCTCGGCTCTATCTTTGCAGTTCATAGCTTTCTTGGTGCTTCCTTTTTGACCAAACTCACAGTATTTTGAACCATCCTGCTGGCCTCCTTGCTCTTCATTCTCAACATAAATCTGGCTAAAAGCCCCCAGTAACAACCATACCACTGTCCCAGTATTTGGCTGCTTTGCAGTATCTTTTGCCAGATTAATCAGTCCACCATGCTTAAACTCACTCTCAGGCAAAGTCTCTGGACATGAACAAAATGCAGACAACAACTCTACCAAGTCAAAACACAAATGATCCAGAGTCCAACAACCAATGCAGTCCTTCTTCCCAGTAGAAACCTTCCTAGCCTGGTCTTTACAGGCCAGCTTTCCATCAGCTTTCTAGTCTTCTGAGCTCTGACCAGAATCTCCCAAACAGAACAGCCGAAGCTAGCTGTTCCAGCGCTTCGCTTGTAGGTGACACCTCTGAATCTTTCCTATCTCTTTTCATAAGCCATTTCCAAAAGCTTATAATCCACATGGTCAGGTTTAGCCACAGCAACAACCCCACTTCTGTGGTACCAAATTCTGTCTTACTCTTCTCTTGTTGCTGGGACAAATACCCAACACCCTAAATGAAGGAAGGAAAGGTTTATTTAGCTCACAGTTACTGGAGGTTTCAGTCCATACTCAGTCCAAGGCAGATTGGCACTTGGCAGAGAGTAACTTTTCATGGTGGCGACAAAGAGCAAGAGCACAAGGGAGAGGTAGCACCAGCTCAAGCTGCTAACTCCTTTTCCCACCTTACATTGTAATAAAAATTTGTGCCCCAAGGTACGTGCAGCATCCACACCTACAGTAATCAATCACAAACTCCAGAAGCTGCCCTAAGACTGCATGGGGTTTGAGGGGACACCTAGACACAAACCATACACATGCTGACAGTTAAAGCTATACATCACGAGAGGGATAGAAAAACATGTAGAGAAGACTACAAAAGAGTGTCATAAGGTAGGGGAGTTAAATTTAACTGTGGTGTCCTTAATCCCAATTCTGGTATCAGGAGGAGCCGCTGAATCAGGTTTTAAACAAAGGAGTGTTGTGGTCAGAGTTTGCATGATAGAAATTAATCAGGCAATAGTGCTAGTGATAACTGGAATTATGGTGATACTATAAAGCTATTACAGTGGTCCAGGCAAAAATAATGGAAATAGGAAATTGATTTTATGATAAAAAGCAACATTCCAATGTAGAATTGCTCAATTATTATCAAATTTCAGTTGTACAAAATGAAAATGTGGCCGGGCGTGGTGGCGCATGCCTGTAATCCCAGCACTAGGGAGGCTGAGGCAGGAGGATTGTTGTGAGTTCGAGACCAGCCTGAGCTACAAAGTGAGCTTAAGGCCAGCCTGAACTGCACAGTGAGACCCTGTCTCAAAAAAGACAAAAAAAAATGAAAATGTAGAAATCTATTGTACAAGAATGTGAATATACTTATACTACATAGTAAAAATGATTGAAATGGTAAATTTTTTATGTTGTGTGCTTTTTGCCACAATTTCAAATTATTTTGAACAGAAATGACTATTTATTTGTTTATTTATTTATTGAAGACAAGGTTTCACTATGTAGTTCAGGCTGGCCTGGAACTCCCAGTGCTCCTCCTGCCTCAGCCTCCTCCTGAGTGCCAGGATTCCAGGTGTGCACCACCACACTGGGCAAAAAATGGCATTTTATTATTATTACTTTTTGATGTATTTGGTTGTTATAGACTCGTTTTCAGCCTCCCCAGTGCTGATATTATAGGCGTGTGCACCACCACACCTGGATTCTGAACGACTCAGCCTGCCCTCAGGGCTGGGCTGGTGCAGCATATGGTGCCAGGGATGGAACCCTGGTCCCTACACTTGCCTAAGCTTGCCTAAGCAGGCACTTTAGTCCTTTGAGCTATCTCGTCAGCCCCAGAAATAGCATTTTAAAGCAATGAGGAAATAATGAACTATTCAATAGATGCTTTGGAACAACTGGATACAGTACTTCACATTTTACACCAAAACTAATACCAGGTGGTCAAAGAGGTTTTAAAATAAAAAATGAAACCATAAAAGTAATAGAAGAAAAAATGAGGAAATTAAAATTTTTAAAATTCTTTTGTGGTACCAGGGAATGAACCCAGGGCTTTCTACTGAGGTACATCCCAAGACTTCATCTTTTATCTTAAGACAGGATTACATCATTAAGTTACCCAGGCTAAGCTCAAACTCATAGTCCTCCTGCCTCAGACTTCAGAGAGCTGGCATTAGAGGTGTGCACCACCATGCATGGCAAAAATTTAAATCTTAAAATAAGGCTTTTCCAAGAGTGACACAAAACAGAAACTATGAAAGAAATTTATTTATTTTTTTTTTGAGGCAGGATTTTGCTATGCAGTTCAGGCTGGTCTTCAACTCACTTTGTAGCTCAGGCTTCACTTGAACTCACAGCATTCTTCCAGCCTCAGCCACCAGAGTGCTAGGATTACATGCAGATATTGGTATGCCTAATTCCATTTTAAAAACTGTATTGGGACTGGTGAGATAGTTCAGAGGCACAAGCACCTACCTGGCAAGCAAAAGAACTAAAGTTTAATCCCTGGCCCTGCATGTCTTCTTGGCCCAGAACCAGGCATGGTGGCACACACCTGTAATCCCAGCACTTGGGAGGCTGAGGCAGGAGAATTGTTGGGAGTTCAAGACCAGCCTGGACTACAAAGTGATTTCAAGACCAGCCTGAACTATATAGAAAGACCTGTGTCAAAAAGACAAAAAAAAAAAGACAACAAAAGGTACTCAACTTCCATTACACTAGAAGAAACACAATTTTATTTATCTATTTTTTAATTTAGTTATTTGTATTTTAACTTGAAGAGTAAAAAATAGAAGCAAAAACAAAGAGAACAAATGACATAATCAGGGTAATATACAATGATATATATGTTACAGATTTTTACAACATGGATGGCTATATATATATATATTTTTTCTTTTTCTTTTTTTTTTTTTTTTTGGTCTTTTTGAGACAGGGTCTCACTATGCAGTTCAGGCTGGCCTTAAGCTCATTTTGTAGCTCAGGCTGGTCTCGAACTCACAGCAATCCTCCTGCCTCAGCCTCCAGAGTGCTAGGATTACAGGCATGCGCCACCACGCCCGGCTTTATTTTCTTTTTTTTTTAATGAAACAATCCAACGCAGATCAGCAGTCCACAATAGAAGTGGGTTATCCACAGAATTAGGTGACTTGAGCCATTCATAGCTCAATATATTAATATAACTTTATTTTATATACCTCCATTTTTATACTTTTCTGCTGGATGGTTAAGACCTAGTTAAAGCAAGACCTATATAACAAAAAATGTAAGTTTGTATCAGATAATGTCAGTCAGGTACCCTTAGTGTTTATCCTGTAACCTTGTACCACTCTTTGTAGATCCCTTGTCAGTGTCAGCGTTGTGGATGAGTCACGGCCATTGCTTGACCAATTTGCTCTCTGTGGAAGCCTGAGAGAAAGTTTTCTCCCCATGTGACTCTCCTTAGGCACACTATACATCATTGAACACTTTTTTTCTGTGGCCCCATAATCTCCTTATATCTATTTTTATTTATTTGATATAGGGTCATGCTATGCAGTTTGGGCTGGCATGGTATGTGGTACTGGAGATCAAACTCAGATCGTTGCACTTGGCAGGCAGGTACTTAGACCACTAAGCTATCTCCCCAGCCCAGAAGCACAATTTTAGTTTTTTTTTATGTATTTGATACAGGGTCTCACTATGTAGCTCAGACTCATAGTGATCCCCCTGCAGAAACACAATTTTAAACTATGCTGGGGTCCAGTTTCCAAGACAAGACTATATAGACTCATCCTCATCCCCACTTCTCTTTCAGTGCAGCTGTATACCCTAGGCAGCTACACCCAATAGTCAATGATAAAAAAGGGACTGAAAGAAGGAAAGGAAACAGTGTAGGAACTTCAAGACTTGAGGAGCAGCTCAGTGATTTTCCTCAATTTCCTTTTTTTTTTACCTTGTCAAGTGATAAGGAGGCAGGCAACAAAACCAACACACACACATACACACACACAGGGTTATGAGTAAGGGGCCCTGGCCATGACCAAAAGACTAGGAAGAGAAGTCCAACATAAACCTAGAGGGAATATGTAGGCCCTGCTCCACTCTAGAGGGAATGCTTAAACCATGCTCTGCAGCCAAGCTCCAGTAGGGAGCTAGTGTGCTGGCAGCAAAATCTTCAGTTGTCTTGCTCCAGAATGGAGGTCCTATGTAGCACCAAACTTGTCTGCAGCCTTAGCAGCAGCACAGTCCTGTGTCACCTGCCCTCCACTCAGCAGCAGCAGCAGACCCCAGCACAGTAGCCTTAGCACATCACTCAGAAAAAAATAAATAAATAAACAGGCATGGTGGCACATGTCTTTAATCCCAGCACTGAGGAAGCTGAGGCAGGAGAATCTCTGAGTCTAAACTACATAGAGAAAACAAATCAATAAAAAAAAGAAAAAAGTAGAACAGAGCCCAAACACTCAGAGCCTCCTCCTGTTATCAGGAATAAAACTCACCAAAGTTACCAGGAATAAAACTCAGGATCCAACTGTGGTCCCTGCGCTTGCCTAAGCTTGCCTAATCAAGTGCTTAAGTCCACTGAGCTATCTTGCCCATCTAAAAATAGTATTCTATGTAATCCCAGCACTCGGGAGGCTGAGGCAGGAGGATTGTTGTGAGTTCGAGACCAGCCTGAGCTACAAAGTGAGCTTAAGGACAGCCTGAACTGCATAGTGAGACCCTGTCTCAAAAAAAGACAAATAAAAAATAAAAAATAAAAATAGTATTCTGAAGCCAGGTTTTGTGCTGCACACCTATACTCCTAGCACTCAGGAGACTGAGGCAGGAGGATTGCTACAAATTAAAGACCAGACCAAGCTACATAGAGATCTTGTCTCAAAAAACAAACAAACAAACAAGTACTCTGAAAAAAAGAAATCAAAGAGGACATCAGAAAATGCAAAGACAGCGCCGGTTCCTGGATAGGCACTAGTACTGTCAAAATGCTCATATTACCAAAACTAATTTATTGATATAATGCATTCCTAATCAAAACATCAGCAGCATACTTCAAAGAACTAAAAAAAAAAAAAAAAAAAAAAAAAAAAAAAAAAAAAAAAAAAAAAAAAAAAAAAAAAAAAAAAAAAAAAAAAAAAAAAAAAAAAAAAAAAAAAAAAAAAAAAAAAAAAAAAAAAAAAAAAAAAAAAAAAAAAAAAAAAAAAAAAAAAAAAAAAAAAAAAAAAAAAAAAAAAAAAAAAACAATCATAATGGAACCAGAAATGACTCAGAATAGCAAAAGCAATCCTGAGTAAAAAGAGAAAAATAGAAGCCATCACAATTTCAGATTTTTAACTATATTACAAAGCTACATTAATAAAAACAACATGGTACTGCAGGTGGTACATGTCTGAGGTAGCAGGATCACCATGAACTGAAGGCTTGCCTGGGCTACATAATGAGTTCAAAGCAAGCCTGCTATATATAGAAAGACCATATGTCAACATATACACAAACAGACATGGTACTTGCCCAAAAATAGGTGTGTGGATAAATGGAGCAGAATGAAAAGTGCAGAAATAACCTCAGGCACATTCAACTATTTGATCTTTGACAAAGAGGCCAAAAATCATACACTGGCATAAAGGATAGCCTCTTTAACAAATGCTACTCAGAAAACTGACTATCCACATGGTAAAGATTGAATCTAGACCCATATTTCTCAGCAAGCACTGAAATAAGATTTATATGTATGGATCAAAGACTTAAACATTAGGACAGAAAAAAATCTACTGGAAGATAAAATAGGTAAAATTCTTGAAGATATATGCATAGGCAAGGACTTTCTGAACAGAATTCCAATTGCGCAAGAAATAACATAAAGGGCTGGCCCAATAGCTCAGTGGATTAAAGCACCTGCAAGCAGGTGCTTTAATATATATATATTTTCATATATATTATATGAAAAAAAGTTCAAAATTTCTGGCCATTAGAGAAATGCAAATTAAAACATCACTGACATTTTGTCTCACGTTAGAAAGAACGGCTATCATCAGGAGTTCAAAAAAGGGGTCGGGGAGATGACTCAGTGGAATAACTGCTTCTCTGGCAAGTGCAAGGGCCTGAGTTCAATCCCAGTTCCGCCAAAACAAAATGAAAAAAAAAAAAAGTATTGGTGGGGCTGCATGGAAAAAAAATCCAAGGACCATCCAGACAGCTCAGCAGATTAACGTGCCTGCTTAGGAAGAGTACAACAGCCAGGGCTCTATCCCCAGTGTGCTGTGTTGGCCCCTGCCCTGCCCCCCTGGGCCCACTGAGATGGCGATTCAGACTGGGCATGGTGGCCCTGGCCTGTAATGCCAGCACTTGGGAGGCTGAAAACAGGAAAATCACTATGAGTCAGATCTGTGTAGTGAGACCCTGTACTAAATACATAAAAAAGAAAAAATAACTCTTCTACATTGTTGGTGAGAATGTAAACCAGTGTAATCACTACTGGAATCAGTGTGCAGATTCTTTTTTTTTTTTTTTATTTGGTGGACCAACTGAGGGTTGAACTCAGGCCCTTGTGTTTGCTAGGGAAGAACTTATTCCACTGGGCCAGTTCCCCAGGCCTTCAGTGTGCAGATTCTTCAAAAAACTAAAATTAGAAATTCTATTACCTGGCTATTCCTTTTCTAGGTATCTTCTCAAAAAACTTAAGGTTATGATGTTGCAGTGACACGTGCCTCCCCATGTTTACAGCAGCACAATTCATAATAGCTAAATCTTGGAAAGGATCCATGTATGTATCAGCAGATTAGTGGATAAAGAAAATGTAACTGAGCACAGTGGTGCATGCCTGCAATCCCAGCACTCAGGAGGCAGGGGGGTCACTGCACTGTGAGCTCAAGGTCAACCTGAAGTACACAATGAGACTTTGTCTAAAAAACCAAACAAAAAAGAGAAAGGAAGGAAGAAAGACAAATGAAAGACAAGGAGAAAATACCCAGTAGAGCCCTGTGTAGTGGCACATGGCTGTAATCCCAGAATTTAAGGGGCTGAGGCAGGAGGATTGCTGTATGAGGCCTGCCTGAATTTTTTTTTGAGGCTAGCCTGAATTACATAGCAAAACCTTGTCTCAAAAAGATTTATTTTTTTTATTTTTTATGGCAGAACCAGGGATTGAACTCAGGCCCCTGCACTTGCCAGCTATCTCCCCAGCCCCAAAAAGATTTTTTAGGGCCTGGGGAGATGGCTCAGTATAATAAGTGCTTGCCTGGAGAGCACCGTGTCCTGAGTTCAATCTCCAGCACTGCCAATAAAAAAGATTTTTGAAAAAAGAAACAACTAGAATAGAAAACAAATGATAAAATGCCAGACTTGAGCCCTTATATACCAATAATTCCCTTCAATGTAAATGAACTAAATATTCCAATTAAAAGATAAGAAAAATGTAATTTTTAAAAGCATTACCAAAACCAGGCATGGTAACCCATGCCTATAATCTCAGGCTGACGCAGAATGATAGCAATTTCAAGGCCAGCCTGGGCAATTGAGAGACTTATCAAGATCTTGTTTCATAAGAAAATTAGAAGGGCTAGGAATGTAGCTCACTGCAAAGGCCCTAGATTCAGTCTTCAGTACTGGGGAAGAAAAGCATGACCTAACCATTACATTGTCTAAAGAAAACTTACTTAAACATGGGAACATAAATTAAAACTACAAGCATGAAAGATACAGCATACAAGGATAAAAAGGAAAAGTAGACAGGTGTGGTCTATCTGTGTAAGTCCAGCACTTGGGAGTCTGAGTCAGGAAGATCCCAAGTTTGAGCCCTGCCAATTTAGTGACTTAGTAAGACCCTGTCTTCAAAAAAAGGCACTAGATCCAGTTCCTAGTACTGCAAAAAAGGAAAAAAGAAAAACAAAGGAATTTGGAGTGTAGCTCATTTGTAGTTTATGATGTGCAGTTGGGGTCAACCCAGAGAAACACACAAAAATAATTGAGAAAAAGAAGAGCAAAATAGATTCGAATGAGCCAGAAAGAATAATGAAGACAGGAGCAGAAATCAATGCAATTGAAAACAGAAAAACAAGACAAAAATCAATGAAACAAAATGCTGCTTCTTGGCCGGGCGTGGTGGCACATGCCTGTAATCCCAGCACTTGGGAGGCTGAGGCAGGAGGATTGTTGTGAGTTCGAGACCAGCCTGAGCTACAAAGTGAGCTTAAGGCCAGCCTGAGCTGCACAGTGAGACCCTGTCTCAAAAAGACAAAAAAAAAAAAAAAAAAAAAAAAAAAAAAAAAAAAAAAAATGCTGCTTCTTCACAAAAAAATCAATGACACTGACAAACTTCTAATGAGGCTGATAGAAATAAAGGGAGAGAAAACATAAATTACACTATCTGAAATAAAACAATAGCACGCTGCATGTGGTGACACATGCCTGTAATCCCAGAACTCTGGAGGCTGAGGCAGGAGGATTATTGTGAGTTCCTTACAGCCTGAGCTATAAAGTGAACTCAAGGCCAGAGTGAACTACAGAGTGAGACCCTGTCTCAAAATACAAAAAACAAAACAAAAGAAAAAAACCAAACCCAAAAAACTACAGAGCCTACAAACATTAAAGTGATAGTAAGAAAATCCTTACTAGAAACAACACTGTGCCTATAAATTCAACAATTCAAAAGGGGCCAATTCCTCAAAACTCATAAGCAATCAAAATAAAATAGATAATCTAATACATTGAAGAAATAAACCATTAAAGAAATATGATTCATCGAATTAAAGAGCTCCTGGAAAAGAACTCTTAAGTTTTTTTTTTTTTTAAATATTCAAAGGATTAACACCAGTTTTGCACAAAATAAAAGGAGACATGACTTCCCAAGTATTACCCTGATAACAAAACCAAGCAAAGACAACACAAAACAAGAAAATGGCAGGCCTGTATGGTTTCTGAATTCATTTATTTATTTAGGACGGGGTCTCCAGGGTACACAGATGGAACTCAGTGATCTTCCGGCTACCACTCGCCCCAGCGCTGGGATTACAGGCACGCACCACGCCCAGACCCAGCTCCCTGGGGCGGCATGCGGATCCGGGACTACCTCGCCGTGGGCCCTCGCTTTTTTGTTTTTGCTGCTACGTTTGTTGAAGGTCTGGAACAGAGAAATGGCAACTGGCGGGCAGAAAAACATTGCACACCTTGAAGACACCAAAGGCTCTTCAGCTCAAGAGCTACAAAGAAAATAAAAGCACCTGTATGCTTAGGTATGGAGTTATACAGACCGCTCAGGTGGGGGGCGGGGAGAGGGGATTACTGAGGGCGCCCAGGGCTGGCCCCGCCCAGTGGGTGAGAGGAGTGATGTCCCGAGCTCCCTCAGCCTTACCTGTGTTGAGAGGGAAAAGAAAATCCCACACGGTCCTGTCAGTTAATGCAGGAAAAGAAGGCAACTTCAAATCATGACGAAAACTGATGTGAAATGATAGGGCATTTCCTCAACCCATGAAGAGCATCTAGTTCAAGACAGCTCAGTGATGGCACATTTGCCCAGCAGGTGTGAGGCCTTGGATTTGACTCTCAATGCTGCAAAAACCAAAACCAAACAACGAAACAACCTGTTGGCTAGTACCATACTTAACAGAGAAAAATGAAATTTTTTATTCTAAGATAGGGAATAAGATTGAGACTTACACTCTCGTCATTTTTACTCAACACTAGAAGTCCTAGCCCTTGCAGTAACACAAAAAAAATTAAATATGGGCTGAAGAGTTAGCTAACAGGTGTAAGCACCTGCCTGGCAAGCAGAAGGACCCAAGTTTGATGTTCAGCCCCACATACCTTGAGATCTCAGCCCTGAATGTGGCCTGGAACCAGGTGTGGTTGTGCACACTTCAAATCCAGCATCTAGGAGGCTGAGCCAGGGAATGTCTTCGAGTTTGAGACCAGCCTGGGAGCTACAAAAGTGAGCACAAGGCCAGCCTGAACTTTGTAGTGAGACTCTGCCTCAAAAAAAAAAGAAAAGAAAAATTAAATAAAAGGCACACAAATCTGGAGGAAGGAAGGGAGGGAGGGAGAGAGGGAGGGAGGGAGGGGCAAAGGGAGGTCTCTCAATTTGCAACATCATGGCGGTCTACATAGAAAATCTCAAGAGATATACAAAAACACTTCCAGAACTGAGTTCACACAAGTCAAGGAACACTAGATCAACACATAAAAATCATATTTTTACATGCTAACAATGAACATATAGAAACCAAAATTTAAAATATGATAGCATTCATCATTGTTTAGTTCATTATTTAAACCTGCTCAAGAGTGTTTTGGCAGTGCATGCCTAGAATCCTAGCTCTGGGGAGACTAAGGCAAGAGAACCGTTGTGAGTTTGAGACCAGCCTGAGCTACAAAGTTAGTTCAATGCCAGCCTAGACTGCATAGTGACACCCTGACTCAAAAAGACACATATACATGTACACAAAAGCTGTAGGTGAAAACTGTAAAATATTGCTAAAAGAGATTAGTAAACTTGAACACATAGGTTTAATAAAATTTCTATTAAAATGTTAGCAAAGTTGTCTGTAAACCAACAAGCTTATTCTAAAATTTTTGTGGAAAGGAAAAGAAACTAGAGTAGCTAAGATAATTTTGATAAAGAAGAACAAAGTGGAAGAAATTACTGTAATTATCCTTAAGGCGAGACAGTGTGATACTGAGAGCAAGAGACACACAGAGATCAATGGATAGAATAGAAAACCCAGAAATAGACTCACACAAGTCCAGCTGCTAAATGATTTTTGGCAAGGGTACAAAAGCAATTTGAAGTAAGATGGCCTTTTCAAAGAACCTAAACCTCACACCATATACTAAACGGTGTTCAAAATGATCACTGAATTAATTGCAAGCATAATCTATCATGCTAAGAAGGAAAGTATAGTAAAGAATCCTCAAAACCTAGGCTAGGGGATTCTGGGTAGAGCTCAGTAGCAATCAGCACTCCACATACATGAGGCCCTGGGTCCATTGCACACACACACACACACACACACACACACACACACACACACACACACAAACCTAGACCTGTGGATTTTTTTTCTAAATTAAAACCTCAGTACTGTATTCAGGTTTAACTGCAGGGTTGACACACTGAGATAAATGGGTTTGGAACTGCACTTTGGGTGTTTAGTCTCTTGAAGGTCTGCCATTGCTGCCGTAAAGACAGGTGAAAAATTTTTTAATGTGGAGCCAGTATCCTGACACATATGTAAACCCAACATTTGGGAGCCTGAGGCGAGGGAATTGAAACTGATCAATTTAGTGAGACTTTTTTTTGGGGGGGTACTGGAGATTGAACCCAGGACCTTCTGCTTGCCAGGCAAGCACTTATTCTGAGCTATCTTCCTGGCTGGAGACCCTTTCTTTAATAATAATAATAATAATAATAATAATAATAATAATAATAAAGATGGGGAGCTGGGGGTTTGGCTCAGCGGTAGAGTGCTTGCCTAGCAAGCTGGAAGCCCTGGGTTCAGTCCTCAGCACCAAAAAAAAATTTTAAAGAATGGGAATAAAGCTCAATGTGAAGGCCCTTCATTCAATTTTCAGCTCCAAAAAAAATTTAGACTTGACATCAATAGTACAATTCATGAAAGGAAAAATTGATAAATTACACCTTGCTAAAATTAAAACCAGGGGCCAGCAAGATAACTCAGTGGTCTAAAGCACCTATGTAGGCAAACTTAGGCAGGCACAGTTCAATCCCCAGCACCACATGCTATGTCAGCCCTGCAGGCCAGCCAGCCTAAAACTAAATAATTTAATTAATTAATAAAATTAAATTAAAACCAAACTGGGATGTAGGAGTGGAGAAAAAGAAAAGAAAGGGGAAATATATATATATATATATATATTGTCTTAGTTCATTGAAAAGGAAGGTTTGTGCTAGTATTGTTTGGACAATTACATGCCTATATCTTGTACTCTGAACAACTAATTTAAAGATAACAGGGGTGGGCTGAAGAGATAGCTCACTGGAGTAAGTGCTTGCCTGGCAAGCGCAAGGTCCTGAGTTCAATCCCTGGTACCACAAAAAAAAGGTAACAGCACCAGGCATAGTGGTGCACACTGGTAATTCCAGCACACAGGAGGCTGAGGAAGGAGGTTGGTTGAGTTCAAGGCCAGCTTGGGGGACCAAGGAGATAATTCAGTAGAATAAGTACTTGCCTGGTAGGTGCAAGGGCCTGAGTTCAATCCCTGGTCCAGCCAAAAAAAAAAAAAAAAAAAAGACAGGCTTGTGCTACCTAGTGAGCTCAAGGCCAGCCTGAGCTGCATAGTGAGAGCTTTCTCAAAATAAAGAAACAATGCACAGTATATTAGCCCTTTTACCTTATTTAACTAGTTTTGAAATTTTGTTTTATTTTTTTCTCTAAAACAAAACATAAAATTAAAATATTTTACTCTATGAAAGTCCATGTGAAGGAGGTAAAACAGCCAACCTAAAAAAATGATAATCTGAGGGCCAGCCAGATAGCTCAGTGGACTAAAGCACCTGCTTAGGCAGGCACAGGGATCCCTGGAGTGTTGTGCCGGCCCAGCCCTCAGGGGCGTATTGAGCCAGCAATTGAGACTGGGCGTGGTAGTGAGTGCCTGTAATTCCAGCACTTGGGAGGCTGAAAACAGGAGAATCACTATGAGTTCTATCTGCCTAATGAGACCCTATAGATCCTGTATTAAATACAAAAATAAATAAATAGTCGTTTAGGGAGGCTCAGCCCAGCTTGTAACAGTGCAAAAAATCAAAATAGCCAATACCAATCAATGAAGAAATGGTGATGAAAATGAGGTAGAGAAGTGTGATGCAGTACTAAGAAACAGCTGGCAGAATAAAGTCTCTCTCTCAAAGCAGGTGTGGAAAAAAGTGCTACGCAACACAAAGCTCATTTCCAAACATTTGAGGCAGCTTTCTCATGATGGAGACTCACTACTTGGCGACCATATATATTTCTTAATTTATTTATCTGGTACATGTCTCACTATGCAGCAGTGATGCTCCTGTCTCAGCCTCCCCAGCACTTGGATTACAGGCATGTGCCACCATGCCCAGTTTCAAGGCAACACAGCACACCTGGAGGGGCTTGTGGTACTGGGCATTGAAGTTGGGTCCTTGCGCTCGCCAGGCAGGCACTTAGACCACCAAGCTATCTCCCCGGCTGGCATTCACAATTTAGAGGAGTTGAGGTTTGACTAGACTCACAGATTTTGAAGCTCCAGTCCATGGTGTGCTGCCTCCAAGCCAGGAACAAACGTTGGAAGGACATGGCCACAGCAAAACTGCTTCAGGTAAAGCATCAAAGCAGAGGCTGGGGGTTGCTCCAGAGTGCAAAGGATGAGGAGCAGGACATTGACCCAACACTAGACCTCCACAACCCACCCAGATGTAGCTGGACATGTGTCCCACCAGGCCCTAGACAGATCTCAAACCCAGTGATGCTGAAAATCCACCCTAATGACCACACAGCATAATAACATACAGAGGACAATGTTATCTAAGTAGAACAAAACGTTTTTTTGTCATTTTATATAAGGATACATATAAGTAAATTCATGTATATGAAGACATGGAGCTGGGCATGGTGGCACATGCCTGAATCTCAGCACTTGGAAGGCTGAGGCAAGAGAATTACTGGGAGTTTGAAGACAGCCTGGGCTACAAAGTGAGTTCAAGGTCAACCTGAACTGCATGGTGAGGTTTTGTCTCAAAAGGCCAAGGTAATATACCATACTATACTATACTATACTATACTATACTATACTATACTATACTATACTATACTATACATGTAGAGATTTGCACAGAATCTGTTGTTAGAGTTGTTACCTGGTGTGTGGGGGTCAGGATTGAATGTGGAAACAATCTAAATGATTTTATTCCCCCATAACAGGGATTGAAGTCAGAAAACCATCTTCTCAAAATTAATTCATTCTAAAATAATTGTATCATGCATAAACAATAAAATGATATTCTATTGGTATATTATATTCAAAAGTAAGTACAAAAAAATGAATCACAGAAATAAATAAGCTGGACATGTGGTTCACACTTGTAATCCCAGTACTCAGGAGGCTGAAGCAGGAGGATCTGTATGAGTTTGAGGCCAGATTGGGCTATATAGTGAGTTTAAGGCCAGCTTCAACTACATAACAAGACTCTGGCTCAATAAATAAATAAATAAATAAACAAACAAGGGCTTAGGAATAGAGCTCAATGGAGCAGTGCTTGTGTATCATGTCTGAGAACCTGGGTTTTGTCCCCAGTACCACATACACACAAAAATATGAATAAATTTTTCTTCATTAAAATGTACCACTTTTATCCAGCTATCTTGGTACATGTCTTAATACCAGCCCTCAGGAGGCTGAGGCACAGGATCACAAATCCTATCCCACAAATTCTATTCCAGCCTAGGCAAGTTGGCAAGCTAGTAACACCCTGTCTCAAAACAAAAAATATAAGAAAGGGTTAAGGATATATCTCAGTACAAAGGCCCTGTATTCAATCCTGAGGGGCGGAGACAAAACAAAGGGTCAATAAACATGAAAAGATGTTCAAACTCACTCATCAAAGGGTTGAAAATTCAAGTCACAGTGATCTACCCCTTCAGACTCCTCAGTATGGCAATTATAGAAACACAAATGGAAAAAAGAAGTGTCAGGCAGGCCAGGAAGAAATGTGGACCACTTGCACATCACTGGTGGGATGTCAAATGGTGTAGCCACTGTGAAAAACAGCTCACTAGTTCTTCAAAAGTTAAGCACAATTCCACTTTTAAGGTATCTCTCAAAAGAATTGAGAGCAGGGATTCACATAGTTGCTTCTACACCTGTGTTCATAGCAGCATCATTCACAATCACCACAACGTGAAAAACAGCCCAAGTGCTAGTCAACAGATAAATGGGCAAACAAAATATGGAATATACATACCATGGGTATCTTATTTAGATCTAAAAATGAGTGAATTCTGACACATGCTATACCATAAGTGAACCTTTGAAACATTGTGCTAAATGAAGCAAGCCAAAGGACAAACATTTTATATTCCATTTATAGGAGACAGAATAGGAATATTCTTTTTTTTTTTTTTTTTTTTTTTTTTTTTGTCTCTTTTGAGACAGGGTCTCACTATGCAGTTCAGGCTGTCCTTAAGCTCACTTTGTAGCTCAGGCTGGTCTTGAACTCACCACAATCCTCCTGCCTCAGCCTCCCGAGTGCTGGGATTACAGGCATGCGCCACCATGCCTGGCTCAGGAATATTCTTAAAAACAGAAACTAAAGCATTGGTTACCAATGGTCAGGCAAAAGAGAAAAATGAAGGGTTAATGCTGATGACCACAGAGTTCCTGTTTGTGAATATAAAGAAACTCTGGAAATGAATATTATTAATATAAGTGTCACTGTCATTTGAGAATGAAGAAAACAGAAGGCCTGGTGTCTCAGTTACTTTTCTCTCATTGTTGGGACAAAATACCCAACACCCAAAATCAAGTAAGGTAAGTTTTATTTAGTGCATAGTTAGAGAAGGTTTCAGTCTATACTAGGCTGGCTCCAAGGCAGAGTGGCACATGGAAGAGGGGAGCAGTTCATGGCAGTACAAAAGAGCAAAGTACAAATGGAGAAGCAGCAGCTGTAGCAGCTACCTAGCCTCTCTTCCTTCCCCACATTGTGTGCAGATTACCTACCCCAAGGTGGTGTAGTGCTCACACCCACAATCCTCACATTGGATCATGAATTAATCACGAACTCTAGAAGCTACACTGTGATTGCATGAGGCTTTGGAGGGTCAACTAGACACAAACCATAACACCAGGTGTGATGGTACATCCTGTAATCCAAGGTTTTTGGAAAGATGAATCAGGAGGATCAAAAGTTCAAGATAAGGGGCTGGGGAGATGGCTCAGTGGAATAAGTGTTTCCCTGGAAAATGCAAGGGCCTGAATTCAATCCCTGGTTCCACCAAAAAAAAAAAGTTCAAGGTAGCTGGGGAGAAAGCTTAGTAGAATAAGCACTTGCCTGGCAAGCACAAGGTCCAGAGAGAAAGAAAGAAAGAAAGAAAGAAAGAAAGAAAGAAAGAAAGAAAGAAAGAAAGAAAGAAAGAAAGAAAGAAAGAAAGGAAGGAAGGAAGGAAGACATCACAATTCTTGCCTTGAAATTATACTACAAAATTACCATGATAAAAACAGTATGGAGCCGGGCGTGGTGGCGCATGCCTATAATCCCAGCACTTGGGAGGCTGAGGCAGGAGGATTGTTGTGAGTTTGAGACCAGCCTGAGCTACAAAGTGAGCTTAAGGCCAGCCTGAACTGTATAGTGAGACCCTGTCTCAAAAAAAAAAAAAAAAAAAAAAAACAGTATGGTATGGGCAAACAAAAACAGACCCAAGGAAGAAAAGAATAAAATAGAAGATGTAGAAACAACTTCAAACACGCAGCTACTTACTTTCAACAAAGAGTCCAAACACTTTCACTACAAAAAAGATGGCCTCTCCAGCAAATGGTGCTGTAAGAACTGGCTTTCCATATGCTGAAGATTAAACCTAAACCCATACATCATACTAAGCAGTAAACTAAAATCGAAATAGATTAAAAATCTAAATATTGGGCTGGGGAGATGGCTCAGTGGAATAAGCACTTCCCTGGCAAGTGCAAGGGCCTGAGTTCAATCCCTGGTTCTGCAAAAAAAAAAAAAAAAAAAAAAAAAAAATCTAAATATTGACATGGGAGTAAAAAAAATCTAAATATTAAAACAGAAACAATCTGCTGGAAGATAGAATAGGAAGAACTTTAAAGACATAAGTGTAGGCCAAAACTTACTTACTTACTTTCTTTCTTCTTTCTTTCTTTCATTCTTTCTTTCTATTTAGTACAAGGTCTACAGGGTCTCATTCTACAGATCTGACTCATAGTGATCCTCCTGTTTTCAGCCTCCCTGGCACTGGGATTATAGGCACATGCCCTCTCATCCAGTCTCAATCACTGTCTCAGTGCACCCCAAGGCAGGGCCGGCACGGTGGGGATTGAACCCTGGTCACTGCATCTGCCTAAGGTGGAGCTATAATCCACTGAACTATCTGGTTGGTCCTAAAACTTTATGAACAAAACCCTGATCTCTAGGAAATATTACAAAAAACAACATATGGGATAACATCATAATAAAAATGTTTGCCTGGAAAAAGAAACCACAAACAAGGGCTGGGGAGATAGCTGAAGGGCTTAAGTGCCTGTCTGGCAAGTTTAAGGTCCCGAGTTCAAAACCTGGTGCCACAAGAAAAAGAAAAAAAAAAGGAAGAAAGAAAGAACAAACAGAATGAAGAGACAGACCATAGAACGGGAAAAAATTTTTGTCATTTACCCTGCAGACAAAGACTAATGTATGTGCTATATATGAAAAGTACTCAAAAAAAAAAAAAAATCCAACCCTCAAAAATTAAAATCTTAATTCAAAAATGGGTATTTGAAATTAAGACACTTCTCAGATACAAAAGTAAAACTGCAAATAAATACATGAAAAAATACTCAATATCAATGGTCATTCAAGAAATGCAAATTAAGCAGGTGTAGTGGTGCCTGTCTGTAATCCCAGCAATAAAAAGGATGAGGCAGGAAAATCATCATGAGTTCAAGGCCAGCCTGGGCTACAAAGGGAGCTCAGGGACAACCTTAATTGCATACTGAGACCCTGTCTCCAAAGGACAAAAAAATGCAAATTAAAACAACACTGACATTCCATCTTACCCCAAAATGAATAGGTATCATCAAGTAGTCTAAATGTTTGTGGGGCTTTGGGTAGAAAGGAACTTTCTTCATTACTAATGAAAGTGTGAGATGATACAACTACTATGGAAATCAGTATGGCAATTTCTCACAAAGTGGGACTAGAAGGCCCATTGGACCTAACTAGTCCCCTTTTTGGTATCTTGTCCAAATAATTAAAAGTATCATACTACAGCAATGTATGCACATCTATGTATACAGCAGCACAACGCATAACAGCTAAATCTTGGAAACACCCTGTATAGCCATCAGAAAATGAATGGACACTGTGATAAAGTCAACATGGTATTGGCAACAAAATAGACCTGAGGATCAGTGGAATAGATTAGAATACACAGAGGCATCTACGAAAACACTCAGCCACCTGATCTTCGAAAAAGGGGCTACACAAGCTTACTGTAAGAAAGATAGCCCCTTTAACAAATGGTGCTGGAAAACTTGGCTTTGTACATGCCGAAAACTAAAACTTGACCCAGCTCTATCACCATGCACTAAGCTAAAATGAAAATGGATTAAAGATCTAAACATTAAAACAGAAACACTCAATCTCCTGGAAGAGAAAGTAGGAAGAACTCTTAAAGACATAGGGGTAGGTAAAGAGTTCACGAACAAACATATATTCACACAGGAAACACTTGCAAGAATCAACAACTTGGATCAACTCTTCTTGAGGCATTTCTGCACGTCAAAAGAAATTGTCAACAAAATGAAAAGACAACCCACAAATTTTGAAAAAATCCTAATAAGCAATCAGACAAAGTTCTGCTCTCTAGAATATATAAAGAACTAAGATATAACAGGACCCCCAAATTTACAGACCAATTCAGAAATGGGCATCTGAGATGAATACATACTTCTCAGAGGACAAAATTAAAGCAGCGAATAAATATATGAAAAAATGCTCCACATCACTAGCCATTCGTGAAATGCAAATAAAAACAACACTGAGATACCATCTCACTCCAAAGAATGGCTATCATAAGGAGATCACCCAACAACAGATGTTGGAGAGGTTGTGGGGAAAAGGGAACACTTCTCCACTGCTGGTGGGAATGTAGACTGGTACAACCATTGTGGAAGTCAGTGTGGAGACTCCTCAAAAGAGTAGGACTAGAAATCCCAATCAAGCTGGCTATCCCCCTACTAGGAATTTTCCCAGAGGAACTGAAGACATTGTATCATAGTGATATCTGTGTACCTATATTTATAGCAGCACAACGTGTGACAGCAAAATCTTAGAAACAACCAAGATGTCCATCACATGAGGAATGGTTGAAAAAGATGTGGTATTTCTATATAATGGAGTATTACTCAACTATTAAGAATGATAAGTTTGAAGCATTTATACTGAAGTGGATGCCATTTGAACATATACTCATAAGTGAAATAAACCAGACACACATGTGTAAATATCGTATAGTCTCCCTAGTATAACAAGCGAAAAGCAGAAATACAAAAGGAAACGTAAAACAACTAAAATCAATTGAGTCAGATAAGGCAAAGTGAATGGCATATGCTACAGGATACTAATCAGCTTTTCTTCTGGATGGTTAACAACCTAAGTTCACAAATCAGAGTTGGAGAAATAGAAGAGCCACAAGGCCAGCCAACATTTTGGCTATAGCCTTTCAAGGTCAGTGAAGACTCAGGACATAGGCGAACCTGTACTGCAACATCATGAAACTCAGTTGAGCTCCAAATTTTCTGAACAAGGAGATTATGGAGCCACAGAGGAAAGAGATTGAAGTTCTATAGTGTGCCTGGGGAGAGTCACATGGAGAGAAAACTTTCTCTCAGGCTCTCACAGAGAGCAAACTGGTCAAGCATTGGCTGTGACTCATCCACATGGATGACACA